>ML777779.1:910790-930081 GCA_009831015.1 Picea engelmannii
TATGGGTATGATCGAAATCCCTAATACATAATATTTCCATTACGGTCGGTCCAAATTTGGAGGGGAATCTCCTCGACTATTCCTTATGTGAACTCATGTTTAACTCATATGTTTGAGGAGATTCCACACCAACATATAAAAAAAACTAGGTTCTACACTCCCTATCTCATACACTTATGTTTGTTTAGTGGCCTTGGAGAAATTTACTCTCCAACCTATGCCAAGGCCCTAGACTAAACTTTTTGGTTTACCTTAGAAAAATGAAAGTATCTAATAAGTTTTAGTTATGCATTCATTTTAATAGGTTGTTTTTACTCAAAAAGGGGCGTGGGTGAAACTTTGCTGATGTTTTAGACCGAATCCAAAAGAAATGAAATATAATAACACACAATCAGTTTCTTCAATTGAAAAAGGATGCAACAACGCTTATGCAACAAATTCTCTCCTTTTCGGATGAAAACAAAAGTTTGAGTGCAAGATTTAGAACACCCCAGGATGCAAATGCATGCTAGGATGAAAAAAATGTACTATTGAATTCTTTTGTTTTTAAATAAAAAGGTTACCACTACCAAAGTATAATGCAACTACATGAATGATAAGTAACTACCTCTTTTCTTGCAAATGAAAGGCAAGGGTTCAATAAATGAGTAGTAAATAGACATGCATATTTTTTCTTTACAATAGAAAAAATAAGCACAAGAGTGCAAATTTGTTTTGTCTTTTTTTTGAAACAAGGAAGAAAGTAGGCAAAAATATAGAAAGTGTTTAGCCAAGATTACACTGAAATGACAATGAATCCGGAAATGCAGACAAACAGGGTTGTTCTTTGAGTCTAACTAGCAAACCTTATACTAAGCAGTCTAAGAAAAGATTTTAATATTTTCTATATATCAAGCGTTTAAAACCTAACAAAGGGACACAAAACAGAGACTCATGATAGTCCAAGTGACTGATCAAACCAAGCATTTAACCCAGAAAGGGAGAGAAATTTAAAAAACTTCAACTTCACATAGGTCTGCGACTGTTACTAGAGAAACTCACAGATATTTGCGGGCTGCAGAGATGCAACTCACGGATGTATGCAAGCTACAATGATGCAACACGTGGATGGAAAGGTAAGTTCATAAAATAAAAGATCCACTCATAAATAGAGAGCTTCAGGACTAAGTAACATGTCCTATGAGGATAAAAGATTCTAACGAAGAATCATAAACTAACAACAAAATACAACACAAGAAATGAATACACCTTAACCAAACTGACCCAACTAGGAGTATCCCCGGTGGAGTC
This sequence comes from Picea engelmannii, assembly GCA_009831015.1. Taxonomy (NCBI): domain Eukaryota; kingdom Viridiplantae; phylum Streptophyta; class Pinopsida; order Pinales; family Pinaceae; genus Picea; species Picea engelmannii. The sequence goes on from ML777779.1 coordinate 912,081, forward strand.
ACTAATTACGATTAAGGGATTTTTCCCCTATGATCATGGGTCATAATCACAACAAATCAAGACTAAGTGAAAGAAATAATTGTATCCCCATAGTGACAAGCACAGAAAAACTAAAGAAAACAACTACTTTAATTAGGATAAGGTAGGGATAGTGAGGAGAAAAGAAGGTGCACCTTCTTCTTCTGTTTGGTGTCGATCCCTACTCCAATTCGTTGAAGAGCTCCTGATCTTATGTTGGAATCAACCTGCAAGAAATATACAAAACTAGGGATGCGAAGAAAGTAGTTATACAATCAAAAGCATGTGCATGTTATATATCAAATTGAAAGTAAACATAAATATAAATGTACAATGAAGACAAATATGGGGGAAAACATTTTTATTACCATCAATTGGAAAAGGTAAGTTACAACCTTGTCCAGCCTTAGGAACCATCTTGAATCCAACTATCTTGGTTCCTTTGAGAATCCTCGAGCATAAAATCAATCGATAAATACTTCTCTCAATGACTTAGATAGGGATATGGAGACACCCTATAGTCACATAAAAGGAGCGGGAATATCTGGAAAAGGATTTTCCAGATTAAAGGGAGTATTTCTCAGAGAATATAGGGAAAGAGGCTTGCTAGATGTTGGCAGCATAACTTTTCACCAAGGGACTTGTGTTTTTATCTTTATCCCTCTATGGTTGTTTTATATCTTCCCAATTAATTTTAAGGAGTTGGATTCCGTTATGTACTGGAAAGGGTTGTTGGGAAACGAGCCCAACCGAAAAATCTGTCTGACAACACAAAATTATTTTAGTTTTCACAAAAAATGAGGGCATACACGGGTTGCAGGGAGGAAAGACGTGGATGTCCACGTGTTGCACTAGGGAAAGCAGCATAGATTCTCTTAAAGCATGTTTTTTAGATGATTTTGGAAGTGAATTTTAGGGAAAATTATAGCAAGCATTGGGAAAGGGTTAGGCCATGGCACAAAAGAATAAGTGTGGAATTTTGTGCTATAACACTAGGTGGCTGTAAGGAAAATATCTACCAAGAGTATAGTGAAGGAGAGTGACCTTCAAATCTTACTGAGAACCTGAGAGAGATTCCCTAGTGGTATCATGGCTTGGCATGGGGGTGGATACAATGCTAAGAGTGAATGTATCTGAGCCTATGGTTGGGTGGAAAGGAGAACACCCACTATCAATTGGATGTATGTAACTTATAACTAGATAAGTATCTCATAGAGTCCGTGTAATTGAATTTAAATGCATGATTGAATTCCTTTACTTGCGCTATAAATATAAATTCTTGATTTATAGTAATGATTCTTATTGTATTGGAAAACTCCCGCATTTGAGTGACAATAGTATGGAAAGAATGGTGCATGACCTACACAACTAAATACAAACGTCTTGTAATGTTTTGAGATACAAAAAAATGAACTTAATTTTATGGTTAATGTGTGCTCAATGTTATATATGTATATATATCCATCATTGTGATGGGAAATCCATGAAGGAAACTAGGGTTATAAGTTAATAATTGAATGTAAATTACTGGGCCATGTGAGGTGATATAATTCGCCTTCATAGTCAAAATGAATTGTTAGTAGAGATATGTATGAGAGGCCAAATAATGATTTAAATGATATGTTCTTTCCCTTTGATAAATTGGTGGGGTTGCAGGACCTTAAATCCTCATTTGAGTGCTAGATGACATGCTTGTTCTTGTTGTGGATAAGGGAAATAGCCCAAAGAAAAATCCTTGAACTGGATGAAAACCCATGTTTTGAGCTTGAAGGAATCATAGCTGTTGGATTGATGGAGAAAATAGATTCTTACCATTCATCGGAGTAGGTTATGATGCATGTGTTGAACACACCTCCCACACTAAGAGGGGGGGGTGAATTAGTGTGTGGTCTGTTTCTAACTTTTCTTCTTCTTACAAGTTAGCAGTTAAAATGTATTTGAACAGATTAAGAACAATCAAATCATAATCACAATGGACACAGAAGATACCAGATGTTTGTATATAATTTATATGAATATATGTGAATATAACAATAAATATTTTCCCAGCACCAACTAATTTGTTTCAGCACCAAGTGAAGTAAGGAGCACCAACTTCTTGGAGAGCACCAACTCTCAAGAAAGACCCAGCTTGCTGCAAGACCCGACTTGCTGATAGAACACAGTCTATCCAACTTGAGTTCATTGAAATTTAGTAGCAGTGATCCATTATAGAATCAATCTATCTCATGATCATAGGTATACCATAAACGTTCATCACCACATTTCATATTCTCTCTGAAATTCGTGCCTTCTTCGAGTTATCTTTTCTCTGATATATTCAACCTTCTTCACTTCTACATCTCTCTTATATTTGCACGGACCTCAGGTCCTCATCCACCTCATTCACTTCACAAGCCACTGTTCATCCACAAGCACCATTTCAAGTGAACCAATCATGGTTGTATTTATACTTGTTTATGCTCAAAACTTGTTTAAGTTATTGAGCCGACTTGTGAAACAAGTTATAACTAACTTGTTCATTTACAATAAATTTTGGGACCACCAGAGATCATCAATCCAGGTCTTCAATGTTACACCTGACATCCCCTTTCTTTTTACAAATCGATCACATTTATGGATCGATTTCCTGCGTCTCTGTGATAACAGAGATCGATGCTTCCTTCAAACCATGTTCATATGATCAATGGCATAGAACCACATGCTTAACAATTTAAGCGACACATTACATTCTGCCTTTTAAATATTGTTACAAGGGAAAAAGTCTCTATGGCCAAGGGTTAACCACAACAGAAAGGTATGACTGCAGAAATCAACTCAATTCCAACATATGCTATATAAAATAATGTACAATATAAGAAAGAGACCTACCTCAATCCAACGTTTGATGATGTTCCACCGTTGAGCACTTTGACCCAAAGTTTTATACCTGCAAGAAGTTCTCAACAAAGAAGCAGAGCATGTACATAGTGATGATATAAAAGGGGTTAGCACATCAGATAGCATAATCCATTAATAAACATTACAAACACGCCCATGGATAATAATCATATATTTGAAAGATACCAATAGGATGAGAAAGGAGTATTTCTATTAATAATTGATCAATAGAAGTGACAACATTACAGACTTTTGTGTTGGCACGGTTTGAAACCAAGAAACCAAGTTCCTTCCAATTGGGTCTCCACCACTTCAATTCTCCACCAAAGGAAATCTCATAGGAAAGAGACAATGAGGTCCTCCCAACAATAGGGAAAGAGATTTGGGGCTGAACACTGTGTTTAGACTTGAGGGACAAAGGGATGCAGACTCAATATGAAGTAATTTCTCCAGAGTAACTTTTCTCTCAGAGTTGAATGCTTTCTCCTCTTTTCCATAGCTCAAAATTGTTCTCTTATAGCCTTCAAAATGCAATTGAAGGGTCGAGTCAGAACGTTTCTAGTATATGGAAGGACAAGGATCATAGATCTTCTGTTGTGACATGGAAACCTGACCTCATTTTTTATTTTCTGGCACAAATCCCGATATACGCGAGCTGTAGTGGAGCAGCAAGCATATACACATCTTGTATAACTAATAGAGAGCGTATATGTGGAAAAATGTATATTTTTAGCTCTGGATTTATCAAAAAAGGGATGATAAGACTGCATAGGGAAACGAAAAAAGGCCCTATGTGCAAGATAGAAATGGTGAGGCAAATATTCCTATAACAAATAGATCACAGTCACAACTTGGTCACAATCATGGATCGATTTCCTTCGTCTCTGTGATAACATAGATCGATGCTTCCTTCAAACCATGTTCATATAATCAATGGCGTAGAACCACATGCTTAACAATTTAAGCGACACATTACATTCTGCCTTTTAAATATCGTTATCATATGACCAACAACAATGACCTCATGAGAGGTGAGACGAGTGCTTGAGCGCTTATCACATCAATGGTCATGATCCAATATTCTGATGAGATGGACGCCTGACAGAACTTCAGGGATTTTACCTTCGAGTCTTCGTGACTTCCAACCTTTCTAATCTCTTGAATACAATATCACCGAATAGGTCGAATGATTCACATTTATATCACAAAACTAGATCAATGGTCATGTACGATCCTTGGACCTATACTTCATTTATTAATCCAACGACCAGGACTTAATCAAGCGTTTATATGGATGTCCACCTTTTACTCTGCAACTTTGTCCATTATGCTTACGCTATCCTTCCATTGTATTTTGATCAATGGTTGAGGATGTAGCCGAACATCAGATCGACGGTCAAGRTCTCCTTCTGGTCTCTGGACTTCGGAGATTTCGAGTCTCAACCCATTCTTTGCTTCGTATGTCAATCTTCCAAAGCTAACAAACTGCTCACGTGTGTCCCTCTTGGATTAACGATCGAGATCTCCTTTCATGTCTCCGGGCTTCAGAATTCTCAAGCCTGAACTTTCACAGTAGTATGATCAACGGTTGGGAATACTCTTGAGGAGATATTTCAGATCGGACGACTTATGACCACTTCGGGACTTCGACTGTTTCAAATAGATGCAGCTCCATTTTCCTCCAGAGTGATCACCTACTGTGGTAAGTCATAATATGGTGGAGACCGCTTGTTGTTGGTTAAAATTTCATCTTACTCTATCCTTCCACTGAAGTAGATCAACGGTCGAGAATACTCCCGAAGTGATCTTCAGATCGGACGTCTCATGTCCACTTCGGGTCTTCGACATTCGGGACTTTGGGACTTTGGGCGAGTGCTGGTGGTAAAACTCCCGAAGAAATTTTTTTGGAGTGACATAACTTACTTGCATCACTTTGTGACGTGTCACGAGCCGAGCAGCTTCCATGTGTCACTCAAATTCGTGATTTGCAGGTACCTAAAATGTTGATTTCGACTGTGCCACATGTCCTTGCTGACGTAGACTACTGACATGGTCTTCCACAGTTTCTTGTTGATGTTGATGTAGATCTCTTTATGTGACACATTTTCAATTCATTGATCTAAGGTCAGGATAGTATCCGAAGGGTATCTCATATTGAGGACTGAGAGCGACTTCAGAAATTTGGGACTTTTGACATTCGTTCATGATAAAACTCCCGAAGCAATTCTCCTGGAGTGATGTAACTTTATTACGTCACTTTCTGACATGGAATGAACCAATTTACTCTTGAAACATGTCATCATCCCATTATTCCATGTGTATTTTCCGATCTGGTCTGCTGATGTGGTTTGTCACATATATTTGTTGACGTTGTCTGCTGACGTGGTCTGCCAGATGTCCTTGTAGACATGGTCTACTGCGTGTCCTTGCTGATGTGTTTTTCTGACCAACAACCTTGATCCAATGGTCATCGTATGTACTCCAAATCTGATGGTCCTTATTCATTTCAGATTTCTGGGCTTCGGGTATTTCAAATATCAAACTGAATTCTTGAGGTGAGATTTCTCTGGAGCATAACCTCCTCACAACTTTAAATCCGAAGTGAATGATGTTCATTGATCAGGATCTTAGATTGACAACTCGATATTTCTGTGATGCAACTGTGCTATCTTATCTTGTCTTTCCACTTAGAATGATCCAATGGCTAACAAAAATTCACGCAAATGAGATCTCATATCTTATCTCGCTTATCTTGTCCTTCCACTCGAAAATGATCTGACGGCTGAAGGGAATTCGGTTTTGATCCAATGGTTGATGGGTATTCAGATAATCCAACTTTCATCCCTTTTAGCTTATCCTTTCCTTGCACTAAAATGTTATCCAACGGTCGTGAGGACACTCAAAGAAAATCAACGGTCAATGATGATTGTGGAACCACAACTTGCGAGTGATTTAACTCATCACCTAAACTCCACAATTGGAAGTTGTGCGCTATTGGTGAGTCAACCACAATCGTTGATCTTCGAAGCTATAAATCAGGCGGTCCTAACTAATTACGGGATTGAAACAAGCATGTAGTTTAATTCTGCTTTCGATCTCCGTAATTTATCCCTACCGTTGATTTGGCTTGCTGATCTGATGGTCATGATCCTCCAATGGTCCTCAAGCCCACAGTCACTCATATAAATGATGCCTGTTATATTTAGACGATCAACACGGTAAAACTTGATCGAAATACTGCTGAGGCTTCTTCACTCTGATTAGACAACTGTTGAGGCTTCTCATTCTGAGCTTATGCTTTTTCTGTGCATTGGTCAACTTCTCAATTTTTCATCAATCCCAAAGACACTTCTGCAATGCATTCTTCCTTCGCTAAATCTCCTAATCTTTAATAACTATTTGTGCATTCTTTTATGAACTATAGTCAGTCTCGAATTCTCCCGATCTTTGATCATAGGAACATTGTTGATCAACAATAATCAACAATAATCTCTGATCTTTGATCTTTGATCGTGATCAACAATAATCATGAATTTCTTCATCCTGTTTGCTTCTTATGCTACCTGATATACTGTGCAATGCGCTCTTCCTTCTAAGCTTTGATCTTCATACTGTTCACTCCTCCTTTTCTCTCCTGCTCCTGAGCTTGCGATTTTGATCTCTGCATACTATTTGACATCTTCTGCTAACTGATATACTGTTGACATCAATGACAATCTCATCTGTGGTAATTCATCATTAACAACAGATCATCACAAAGACTGTTGACATCAATGAAAATCTGTCCAACAACATGTAGAGGATGTACTTGAGTCAATTTGGACCATTAATTAGAACCAGAGCGATATCATATCCTAGTTTTCCATCGTAGGATGCTGGAGGGAATATATGGAATTTTAATCGAGGATTAACCTGAGATTAACCTCTTTCGTAGATCATTGTGGTCTCATTTATGTGAGATTTGGAGGAGAGGTAACATTAGCATGATGTGCCATGATGACCTAAAACACGAATGTATCCAGAGATTAATAAGTGTCCGTCTGTGAATGGAAACATGCAATTGGACGATGATTCGAGCACAGGCCCTTTAGGTGAATTAAGTCTTAGAACTTTGTTTTAACCTTGGCCATTGGATCTAAAGGTTGAAATATATCAATCATTAATTGTAGAGGATCCTTTGAAGTATCCAAAAATTAGACTGGGATGAGACTCTGAATTTATCAGATCCCTTGATCCATCAGGGAAGAATTTGGAGTGATCATGATCGTCCATCGCAGTGGGACATTCAAAGTGATTTGATCCACTGGGAGGTAAGTAATCCAAAGAAGGGACACCAAGGAGAAATATTGGTCATCCATCAGACCCAATTAGAAGTAATACTGATCATAGATCTTGGTGGTCCTTCAGGACAAAGCTAGGAGGAAAACAACATGATTCTAACACAGATAACGTCACTCCACTAATGCCCAAAGGATAGGTGTGAACACTTGGTGAGATGTGCCAAGTACATTCGTGGGGACATGCATGTCATGTGGAGGACCACTTGTCACACATTTGTGATGCTACTTGTAGTGGTATTGTGGAATTTCAAAGGAATGATTGTGACAGAAGGTGTGTGCCACGTATCTTGCCAACGTGTTTTGGGGGGTGATAGGTGTCTCCCTAAGAGTGGTCCAATACTGAGACCAAAGGAGCTCCGATATAGAGTTGTGACTATTGATCCACTCAAATAGGAAAAGATCTGATAGGAGATATTGACCATCCTTTAGGGAAGGCTATTCAGAGTGATCACACTACAGGGAAAGGATTAAATTCGATGGGAAATCCATGAGAGTCAACATAGACCATTGATTTTCCAAGATTGAGGGATTTCACTAATGACATGTACTGTCAATATTTAATGGAGGGCCTAAAGAGACAATGTGGATGGTGCCACATGTTATATTGCAGGTGGTGCAATGTGTCGGGCATAAGAGATGCCACATGGCATAGTGAATTGGTGCCAGCAGGTGCACTTCTGTGGGATATATGAATGCCATGTGTCAGGTGGTGATAACACCATGTGTCATGCATAGGTGGTGATACATGTCAAATGGATTTGGAACAAATGAGAACCCCCAATGAAATATTAGTTGTTCCTCAGGGAAGGCTCACCGGAGTGGTTCGAGTCACCAGGGAGAGTGACACACGATTGAGGGACCCCGAGAGGAAATCACAACCATATATCTGTGAGTGTGTAATATGTGATGGTAACATCAATCTTCCACAAGGCCCACCAAACTAAGAAACATAGGGTTGACATCATGAATGGCATAGTATGTTGACGAGGAAACTAGAGTGACCTTGGGAGGATATATGTCAATCATCAATTAGTTGAAAAGATGAGAATGATCCAGTTGGTTAGTAGAACCTTAGACCATCAAATAAATCTCACCCATTGGATGAGAAAATCATAAGCGGATCTATGTCGTGCATTTGGAAAAGTTGTGTTGGATATAGAGGAAGGAATATTCCTCGATACCTTGGGTTCATATTAGTGAAACTTCCTAACCATTTCGAACATCAAATGAATTTTATCTAAAAGGAATATTTTTTGATGTCGTATCTATCAGAGGTAAGAGATGAGTGAATCTGGAGAAGGCCCAAATGCTGATAATTATAGGCTTATGTGGATGAAATTTCCAATTTGACAAGTGAGGTGAGTGCGACACTAGTGCTATGTTGGAACCACATCAAATGGCATGAGATATGAGATGCCATGTGGCAATAGGATAGATATATACCATGAAAAACCAAGGAATTTGGATGGCCATAACTTCCAATCCAGAGCTTGGATTTGAGAATTGTTGGCATAAGCCATTTTGGGGAACATCGCTACAATTATTGAAGATAGTTAGAAAAGGGACCAAAGTATCGTGCACCAGAGAATAGGGAAATAAATGCATCGAAAAACATGCAAAAGTAGCATGAGGAAGCAAGAGAGTCAAATGAAGGAAGGAGGAAGTGGATAAACCACACACGAAGGAAGTTAGGATGTGGAAAAACCTAATCCACTTAGGGTTAGGGTTTTGGTCATTATTGTAATAGGTTTCAACCCATTTTTGTAGTATAAATATGTATTGTAATATCTGAGGAGAGATAGTTAGACTTGGATGAGTTTTGAGTGGTTATTTTTGGTTAAGAGATGTGGAGCTAATATTGAGTCAATTTTGGAGACATAGTTATGGATTGTAATCGAGGGTAAGGTCAAAAGATGTGGAGATTTGTGTGATCTTGTCAGCCTCACACATACATGTGCATTCCATATGCATTTCTAATGTAATGTGCACAACACTAGAAGTTGATGAAGAATAATAAAAGGGAAAATGATTCCTGATCTTTGTGGACATAGCCTAGGGGGGTGAACCACAGTAAAACTGTGTGTCTCTATGTGGAATGTTGTCTTATTTATTGTAGATAATTTGTTTAAGTTGAATGAATGAATCTGGTAGAATTAAAATCCAATGCACACTAGAATAAGTTATGAATGAATTTTAATGAATGATAGATTTGATATACTGAGGTAGAAATAATTTCTAACATCCCCATGAGAAACATCCCTTCTACGATTGAAGACATTTGGGTCCTGCATTCATCCCTAAGACATCTCGGGCGAGAATTCATTGTGCACTATGTGCGTAGTGTTTCCTTCTAGTCTTTAGAAGGGCTGATGGTTTGCAGGTTGTTTTTGGAAACCTAAGGTAGAATCCGAGTCAGCCCAGACATTCGAACAAATGGTTATGTTTCCAACTGAAACTCAGAAGAAAAAACTGTAAGGGATTTGATGAGAAGGAGAGTGAAGAGAATGCAGTGATGTTGAGGCCATGGAATCCTACTAAGAAGAAGATTGAAAGATGGTTAGCGAAAAAGAGCTTGAGTTCACGTAGAAAGACAATAGAATCACCAAGTATACTCCGTGCCAGTATTTGGAAAGGTATGTTTTTACTAATCTTCATGAGGCATTTTTTTGTTATTTTCCAGAACTGCTGTAGGAGTGGATACTAAGATTGAAGGAAAATCACCCAACTAATCAGATAATATCACTAGAGTGGACTACTAAGAATATTGCACATGTAGAAAGAGTTAATAATAAATTCACGTTCATAGTGGAGTTTTGGTTAGACAACATTATTGTAGGATTAATTCCCGAGTTTGCAGTCGATATTGTGAAGTCATACACTGCTGTAGAGCAATATGTTTTGAAGGGACCGAGAGGATGATACATTAGATTAGTTTACACATCAATCAATATTTTACTGCATGATAAAGGAGTGATGACAATGGAGTCAGACAAATAAATCACTTTGCATGCATGGGGAGATTGGGGGAAGAACTAAGGATGATCTAAGATATGGAGAGGGATATAGAGGGAGGCCATAAGAAGGAAGAAATGGACCCCATTATGATGGATGAATATTAGATAAAGGAAATAATGGACAGAGTGGGAATGATGCCAACATATGACCCTACCAGTATAAGATCAATAGGAAAAAGAGGGAAGTAGCCGAGCGAGAGGGATTGGACATTGATGAAGAGGAGGTAGAGGATCTATGTGCTATGAGGAATATTGAGGAAATCCTATGCACCATATATGATAGAAAACCATAGGTCAAGGGTTTGACACAAAAGAAGACTTGTGCGACTGAGACATCTAAAGAGAAAGAATCATTTAGACAACCACCAATCAATAGAAAAAGGATTTTAGTAGGATGGGGGTTCAATGGAAATTCAAGTGGAAGTACTAATTCAACTAGCAATAGTCAGTTATCTACACCACATAGAGGAGGAAGTACAACACATTTTACAATGGCAGGACAAGATCCAACTATTCGGTTACCATAGTTTCATGGAGAAGGGTTGGAGGACCCAGAGAAGCATTTATTTATTTGTGAAATTTTTTTGGCAGCTAAGCAGATCACACATGAAGATACCAAAATGGTGCAGCTTGCAATTACATTCAGAGACCTTGCACTGAACTCGTATATGGGTCTTGTAGTAAATATCCCACAAGGAGCACCTACAACTACCGCATATGTGAAGAAGGAACTAATCAATGAATTTCAACGACCAAGTTTAGAAGATCAGTACATGAATGAGATGATGTAAATCAAACAGAAGCTAGGGGAGTCATTTTGGGAAGTTGATCAGAAGTTCAAGAGACTGAAAGGTAAGTTGAAATACCCCATCATAGACATGAAACATAGACACTTATTTATTAATTCGTTATTACCACATCTTAATTATCCATTGAGGAAACAAAATTTCTAGACTCAGGTTGAGGCTTTGCAGGCAGCCTTGCAAGCAGAGAAGAGGGAAGTTGTTTGGTGTACCTTATGTAGAACATAAGGACATCATAAGAATGAGTTCCCAACATTTTCATAGTACTTGGGAGAAGGAATTCCAAATCCCTTACCCACAGGAGGACCGTGGTGTGAGATATGTAGAACACATGGACATGATCCTTATCATTGTCCCATGATGAAAAAGTATAAAACAATGACTAAGAGTACATTTTGTAATTTTTGCAAGTTTGTAGGACATGAGGACAAGGATTGTCTAACCTTGGAAATGATGAAGGAGAGGAATTTAGATGCATATAGGATGCATGATGAAGCTATGAAAGGTCCACCTTTGCAACAATATAATAACACATAATAGTTAACACTGCCACAACAATACAATAATGTGCAACAATATAATCAGGTACCACAATACAATACACCATGCACAAATAATCAAGGTAACAAAGGAGAATTAAGAGGAGGAGGAGGCCATCGAGGAAGATGATTTGGAGGAGGTAGAAGACCAGTAACCTATCACAATTTTCAGAAATTTGGACATTGTGAAAGGGATTGTCCACATCCACCAATGACATGTATGTATTGTCACACAACAGATCATAATACAAAAGACTTCCTGACACTTCTGATAAATATATAGGAAACGAGGAATTAGAACGACTAGAATGTTCAGTGGATTTCCACATAAACTAGAGAAGATAATGAGAAGAAGATCAATATAGTTACTAGAGGTTGAACCAAAACAAGAGCAGATGCAACAAAGAAGAATCATGACAAGTACTTGTGGGCAAGAAATAATACAATACCTCAACAACATTTTGATGTGCGTAAGGAAAATGAGACATTCAAGGAGGCCAGACAAGATATTTTAAAGGAGAATATTGCTTCTGCTTTAGGTACAAATCTAGGAGATGATGTAAAGTATATGATATGCCTCATTTATTTGATGATACCAAGATATATCAATCTTCAGAACAAGTAAGTAATCTAAGAAACTTTTTGGGGTCTTTCTTGAAATTGTTGAATGATAAATCATCTATACAAATGTTACAAAGTTTGTTAGAAAAATGCAATTCTAGAGAAGAGATACAACTAAAACAAAAGAAAGTAAATCATGTCCATAGGAATACAAGAACAAATAGGGAGTTCATATTGAATACAAATATTGGATACTTTAACATGGGTGACATCATATTAGATTTGGGGTTTGAAGTAAATGCTTTTCCTAAGAATACATGGGAAGCCATGGGGGAACCTACACTAGGATATTCACCTATTCAGCTGAAATTGGAAAACCAACATAGAGTGATATAAATTGGTAGATTGAAGGGAATACCAATGGATTTAGATGGTGTGCACACTATGGAAGACTTTGAGGTAATTGATATAGTGGATAACACTACACTGTATCCAACATTGTTGGGACTAGATTGGGATTTTGACAATCAAGATATCATCAACTTGAAGACCAAGAAAATGATTTTTGAATCAGGAGAATATAGATTCATTGCACCATTATATCCATCAGAAGGAGGAAGATATGTTGAACCCGCAACATAGAATTTCATTACAGAAGAGATAAACCAGTTGTATAGAACTACCGCATGCGAGGAATATTACATTAACCCAAAATTAGATGGAATGCTTAGCTGGAGAAGAATTAGTTCTTGTGCTTCAGAATTTGACATAGGACTAGAGAATTGACAATGACACTTACATGAGATATCTACTAGAAGATGTGCAATAATGACATGCGCACTAAGATGGGTTGGCAGAGAGGTAAGAGAACATCCAACATTTTATGGTCATAATGATTTGAGTTAGACGTTTTGGAAAGTCAGAGGTTACCAGTTTTAGACATTCCTCGAAAGCTACACCTGCACGTTGGTGGGGTACTCATAAAGAGAATATCAATAATTGGTATTGATGCAAAAGATTACTGCACATTAGATTTGGCGTAGAGAAGCAGAAGAAATATATGGAGAAATATGATGGAATATGATATCCCAGAGAACATATAGACATATGCATAATCCAATGGAGATTGGTAGCACTAGAAGAATGGCCACATCACTTTATTCATACATTGGAAGGAATACCAAGAAATTGGAAACATAATTGGAACTGTGTAGAGGAACTGTAAATTGGACATATTTGCAATATAACTTTGTGATCACCTTTGCATTTGAACATGAGAATCCAGAGATAGATACAACATTGAAGTTGAAAAAACCTAAGCTCTGAAATTCCGAAACATCCAAACTCTAGACACGCTATGCCATTTCGGGGTTTCACAAGCTAGGATTTTGGGACTGACGAGTACAAGAGACTTGCCTCTAGATATCTCGGGTGCCAACACACTGAAACAATAAATTCTAGTCACACTATACCTTTTCGGGGTTTCATACTTCAGGGTTTCGCGACTGGCGAGTACAAGGAATATCACCCTTAGGTATCCTGGATGCCAAAACACTGAAACACCATAACTCATCTGCGCTATTGTCATTTCGGGGTCTCATCCATCGGGATTTCATGATATGCGAGAACAGGAGGTATCGCACCTGGGTTTCCCGAGAGAAAAAACTCCGAAACACCGAACTCTAAAATACACTATACTATTCCAGGATTTCACAAGTCGGGATTTCAGGACTTGTGAGTGCAAGGGATCTCGTCCTTGGGCATTCCAAGTACCGAAACACCAAAACGCCGAATCTATACGCACTAAGCCATTTCAGGATTTTGCAAGTCGGGATTTCGGGACTTGCGAGTGCAAGGGAACTCGCCCTTGGGTATTCCGGGTACCAAAACACCGAAACATTGAGATCTAAGAGGACCACTCTCCCTCATGTAGGGTTTTAAGACTTAAGCCATAAAATCCTCCTTCGGGTTCTCGGGAAAATTTCACCAGGTTCAAAGACCCTACTGAAAGGTCTTCTTAAATCACCAAGCTTATTAACTTCTGTGATAGATAAAATCAAACTCAAGGGTTTACTATGATGGTAGTTCTTCCAGGAACTTACCCCATCTCTGGAATGAGAGGGAATTAACCCGAAAGGAGGTTCTTACGGGGAGGGTCAACTAGGGCCTCATGCGAGTCAAATAAGGGGGGACAATCCTCTCGAGAACATAAGACATATATATATATGTATATGAGCTGAATGTGGTCATTCCAACATAAGCATGCAACCACCATTTTCGATCAAAACACCATGCATAAATTTCTATACAGAAACCATTTATAAGTATTCAAACCATGAGCATACATTCCGAGATATTCAATGAAAGACACAAGATATAAACACTTATCAGAAAACACCAGGTGATGCAACTGCTGAGAGGGGTGCTCATTTCCACCCAACCGTAGGCTCAGCGATTCCAAATGGATTTACTAGTAGCCACCCCCGAGCTTAGACCACGATGCTGTGAGACCGAGTCTCTGTTTATCAGAAATTGAGAATGAAGGTTACTCTCCTTCTTATTTGTTCATCAATCACTATGTATATTTTTCCAGAGTCCTTCTGATTTTTCCCTCTTGCCATCTCCCCCTCACCTCTGCTCCCTCCACACTTCTTTCCTTGCCTTTTTTCCTTGCGAGGTTTCATGTGGCATGATATTCCTCGCGGTGGTTAGGCCTGAGGCTTCTACGGATGGGCGGTTCATCCCCCATCCCTCATTAACTCATGAGGAGTCTCCTCACCTACCAACCTGGTGAGTCATTCATTTCGAGGCCAATGAGCTGCTCTCGATCTTCGAGCCAGTGAAGACCAAATACGGTATTGGTTTTGGTGGAAGTTAATGCCACCATTCCAGGTTCCTTCCACAACCTTTCAACAACCATCGTGGTCTATTTTTAGCACATCCCCCTCTCAACAGTCCCGCAACATATATATTCATTACATTATTTACATTTATTGACATTTTATACTAAGGTCCATTCAAATCACACATTCACATCTTTGAGTTTGCCATAGTTCTTGGCCAGTATAGTTATTTTTACAGATTGGGGGAAATAGGGTGTTACAATTCCCTCCCCCTTAAAGGAACATCATCCTCGATGTTCTATCTATCAATATGACATGTATGTACAGAGGTAAACAAAATCGGATATGCCCGTCTTATGGCATCCTCCATTTCCCATGTAGCCTCATCTGGGCCAAAATGTCTCCATTGCACCTTGACCTGTGCAATGGTTCGGTTTCGGAGCGGGGTTTCCTTTCTATCCAGTATGCATTGAGGCTCTGGTAAAAACTCTCCCTTCGGTTCCACCTGGATCACAGGCCAGTCAATTATATGATTAGAATCATGTACATATTTCTTTAATAATGAAACATGGAAAACATTATGTGCTTTTACGGTGGGAGGAAGTGCTAGCCTATAGGCTACAAGTCCCACTCTATCTAGAACCTCAAAGGGTTCACAATACCGAGGTGCCAACTTGGCACAAGTTCCCATTTTTAGGGAACTCTTCCTGGGCCTAACTCTGAGATATACATGGTCTCCCATCTTGAACTCTCTTGGAGTTATCTTTTGGTCGGCGTAACTTTTCTGTTGGTTCTGAGTGACCTTCAGGTTTTGTTTTATCTGAGTCACTTGCTGTTCCATTTCTTTCAACATGTCGGGTCCAAAAGAAATTCTGTTTACGGGATTACTCCAACTGACAGGAGTGTTGCATGGCCTACCATAGAGGACTTCAAAGGGACTCATCTTTAGAGATGTTTGGTAGCTGTTGTTGTAGGTGAATTCCACTAGTGGCAGGTAGTCTTCCCACTTCTCAAGTTGATGCATTACATGCATTCTTAGCATGTCTTCTAGTATTTGGTTCAATCTTTCCATCTATCCATCGGTTTGAGGGTGATTTCCATCAGTGATTTCCAAAAGTTGGAAGTGAATTTCATGTCTCTGTCAGACACGATCTCTTTCGGCATACCATGCAGTCGGAATATCTCTTTCATGAATGCTTGGGCGATGTCTATTGCCTTGAAATTTGACTTGAAGGGGATGAAATGAGTAGACTTGCTCAATTTATCCACCACTACCATAATGGCATCATTTTGTTTGTTTGAGGTTGGTAACCCAGTGATGAAATCCATGGAGATGGTTTCCCATTTCCATTTTGGGATTGGTAAAGGTTGCAATAGTCTTGTTGGGTGTCGGTGTTCTGCTTTAACATGTTGGCACTCTATGCATTTGGCTAAGTACTCGGCTATGTCTTTCTTCATCCCAGGCTAGTAGAATTGTTTCCTAGTGGCCGTGATCAGTTTCTGGTATCCTGGATGACCAATATAGGGTCTTTTATGTAGTTCATCCATTATGAACCTCTTCAAGTCGTCACAATCTATTTTTGTAAGTGAGAAGACCTCCTTCCATCCTTTAGTAGCCTTCATACTTTATTCCTGTGGGCTCTTGCTGTAGGTATGAGGTCACGGTCTAGAAGAATGTGTCTGTCTCTTGTGCATTTCTGACTCTTTCCTTGACATTTGTCTCGCAAGTACTTACCGCTGCCAGGTGAATTATTTTCATGCTTTGACTAAGGGCATCGACCACCCTATTTTACTTTCCCTTAATATGTTTGATTTCAAAATCAAACTCACTGAGGAGGGACATCCATCTAGCTTGTCTGGCATTGAGCTTTGGTTGGTCAAACAGATATCGCAATCCATAGTGGTCTATCATAAGTATGAATTTCCTTCCTAGGAGGTAATGCCTCCACATTTTTAAGGCATGCACTATGGCGGCCAGCTCTAGATCATGTGTCACATAGTTGACTTCATGCTCGTTCAATTTTTGGGATTCATAGCAGACCACACTTCCTCCTTGCATAAGGACTCCTCCAAGCCCTTTCTTGCAGGCATCTGTGCACACGAGGAAGTCATCTTCAGGATCTGCAATCTTCAACATGGGTGCATGGGTCAGTAGATGTTTCAAGGTTTGAAATCTTTCTTCACGTTTTTGTGTCCACGTGAATTTTGTTCCCTTCTTCTGGAGGGCAGTGATTGGACACCCAATCTTGGAGAATCCTTTTATAAATATTCTGTAGTATCCTGCTAAGCCCATAAAGGATCGGATATCCGAAACGTCCTTTGGGGTAGGCCATTCCATGATGGACCTGATCTTGTCAGGGTCTACTGCTACCCCTTCTTCAGATAGAACATGGCCTAAGTAATGTATTTTCTTCTGGAAGAAGTCACATTTGCTGAATTTGGCATAGAGATGATGTTCTCTTAGCACTTGAAGCACAAGTGTAAGGTGTTCCTCATGCTCCTCTCTATTCTTGGAGTAAATTTATATATCATCAATAAAAACCAATACAAATGTGTCTAGGAATTTTCTGAGCACATTGTTCATCAAGCACATAAAAGTGGCAGGGGCATTGGTTAACCCAAATGGCACTACCAAAAACTCATAGTGACCATATCTCGTCCTGAAGGCAGTTTTGTGGATGTCTTCACCCTTGATTTGGACTTGATGGTATCCAGACCTCAAGTCAATCTTCGAGAATATAGAGGCACCTCCTAATTGATCAAAAAGGTCATCAATCCTGGGTAAGGGGTACTTGTTATTTATGGTTACCTTATTGAGTTGTCTATAATCTATGCACAGTCGGAGGGTACCATCTTTCTTTTTCACAAATAGGACTGGTGCTCCCCATGGAGACACGCTGGGCTGGATATAGCCTTTGTCCATAATTTCTTTTAGTTGTAATTTGAGTTCAACTGGCTCGGGTGTGCTCATCCTGTAGGGTGTCCTAGACACTGGCACTGCTC
>ML777780.1:0-20448 GCA_009831015.1 Picea engelmannii
ATCACATCTATATAATATTCGTCGAGGCATCTAGACAAAGGTAATTGGTAGAATTCTTGGATCAAATTAGTCGCTTTTAACATATACAGAACAACATAAAAAAATGTAGGTTTAATAGCGCAATCCTTTCATGGTTCACACACAGTTCCATAGGCATTATTAAACTATAGGCATTATTATTGAAGACTATTAGAAACATTCCATTAACATTACATGCAAGAATAGATGAAACGCCTCAATAACCACCATGAACACATGCAATATTAAGAGTGATACATATTAATTATACATGATAAGTTTGCAATGTTTCAACTACTATATATATACAACCATGAAAATTTCTCAATTGGTTCAAGTATATAAGTAGTGCCAATGAAACTACAAAAATCTTTCTTTTTTTTTTTAAATTTGAACAATGAAATACCGTAACCAACATTGAAGATGTAGGAAGTTGGTCGTCAGCTGCAAACTTACGAAATGATCCTTCTCCTTAACCCGCTAATCCAATGACTTCACTGATACCTCCTAGCCAATGCTACGGGTACTCTTATTAACCCTTAGCCCCTCGAGACACAAAGGGGCCACACACAAGAAACCAAAAAATGTAGCTTCAATATTTCCTCACAAGGTAAAGATTCCACTCTTTCTTCAAGCTTTGTATCCCAACTCTCACAAGTAAAGCACAGTCCCCAATAATTTTGGCAACATAGCCTTACCAAGAATAAGAGAGATCTATTTCCTTTCTAAACCATTTGTTTTATAGAAATTTCCTTATTGATACCTGTCCACATGCACATTTCATTAACTTTTTAATTAATTTAATTAGGATTATTCCCCCACACACTTGTCACACTCTCCCCAAGTTGCACAAGTAATTACCAGTTTTATTTTATTTAAAAAGTCAATTTCCATCACATTCCCCAAAGTGTTCCTATTTTTTCTCTTAGGTGTCCCTTCGTTCCCCAGATTCTCATTTAATGAGTGTCTCCTAACTAGATCTTAGTTAGAGTTGGAATATGAGTCCTCTTCTAGTTAGACTTGTGGTAGCTTGACTCTAGATACACCTATTCTCTCATATTTTATTTATTTCTATTTTAAAAATCCCTTTTATTAATTTCATGCACACATGTGCAATTTATCTAATCTTTAGATTTTATTCTCCTTTTTCCTAGAGTTTGACTATTCTCCAATATTTTAACTTATGTCATACTTCATTTAGTCCTTTAATTAAATTTAGACTTAGACTTGGGATTAGACTTTTATTGGGCTTTATATTTAATAATTTATGGTTTTAATTAATTATTTGATTCCAACAAGGTCTAATCATTTCAATGTTTTCTAGGCCACTTAGATTTATTGACTCAAGTTTTTAATTACATGCCATTCCCTTCAAGATGCACCTCTGTGCTCCAAGGGTGCCACTCTCCTTTGATTGGGTTTGAAAGTTTTTCAAACTCTTGGATTCAACACTCCAGTCAGTCGACCTTGTAAGAGACTAAGTGATTCTAAGGAATAAGGACTCCGCCTTATTGCACACTCTTTAGAAATCTTCGTGAACGACTGTCTAAGTCCGTCCTCACGACATCATGGACCTCACGAACTAGGTAATCATTAACCTACCATTCAAGACATGATGAGATTTCTAGTAGGTTGTGACAGGGACGTTTCCACACCTCTCCCTCAATGTTTGGTTTTTATGCATGGCCCGTCTACTCCCTATGTGAGTCAGATTAGCATGTGATGTAGAGCCCACCCCTTCTCCTTAGGGCTTCTGACCTCCTGGTCTAGGATCGTTCACATATGGTGCAAAACCCCTTCCCTCCAAAGGGTTGCTTGAGCTCCCTCTCTTGGATCGTTTGAATCTCTAAGTCGGAGTGACTCCCTAGGTCCTTGTGCCACCCAAACTTATCTCACCCACACACAGAGGATCCTCTGCAAGTGACCACGACTAAGACTGTGGGTCTGCCTCCTTCATGGTTTCAGTTTTTGGGGATATTCCAAATCATTTCTTCACAACTTCCCAAAGCACTCATCTCCGAGTCTATGAACTTATGCCATGCATCTCCTCAGATCCATCGACCCCACAATGGTTCAGATTTTGTGACTCGCGAAATTCTAGATCTTTCATCCACAACCTCCAAACTCCCGACTTCCAAACTCTTGGATCCCATAGCCATGTGTTCTCTTGTGAGAAACGGTCGATATTGAATCACGACTTCATATTTCGCGATCCTTCCTTCATCAATGTTCCAACTTTCCAAACTATCAAATATCGAAATACTTCGCAACTATCCCCCATGTCGATTTACCAACTCTAACAGTCTAGAATTGTTCTTCTCCTCCTTAGAACGAAACTTGTACTCACTATCTTTGAAAAGAAATCCAAGGTCTCCTTTCCTTGAAACTTTCTGCTTCTCTCCTTCCTCATCTTTCCTTCTTTGATTTGTTCCTATGAACAACCTATTCGACACTTAGTCAAATTCTTGACCTGTCCACACCTTTCATCTGAATTCACTCCTCATTCACTTCTCTGTGAATGATTTTTCACCCCTTGTGACTGTTCTCCAACTGCTTTTAACTCCCCCGTGAATGAATCACGTTGTCCTTCTTGAGTCTTTGAGTCTGAAAAACTCTATTCTACAATCCTTGAAGAAGTCAATGCACTCCTTTCATGTGTGTAAGTTTCACTATCTTTCCTGAGCTTTAGAGTCAAAACAGACTCAGTCACGCACTCCTTGTAGACACTATGCACACTTTGCACCCTATCATAGAAAAGAAATACCTGGGACTTATCTATTTTCCCCAATACCTCATACATTCAACAAAGAAAACACATTCATGGATTGAAGAACATAAATAACAGAGAATTGAAAAATAACAGAAACTCGACCATTCATTCAGATATATACACAACCAACACACATTTGGGACAATATATCTTTGTTATATTCATCCACTGAAATTGGTATATATAAATATAATGTTCTTCACTACTCCTTGACCTATATCAGATAGGTTCATCTATTTCTTGGTTCTTCTCTATCTACAGCAACAACAAACATCCAAGCTAACAACAACCTCTCCTGGGTAATATTACAAATCTTTTATACAAAGAGACTCTCTTCGATCATTCCCTCGAACTACTCTATGCTACTTTAAATGGAATTAAATGACACTAACTACTTAATACCTATTACAATAAATATTGCATTAGACAGATAAGATCACAAGCTCCAAATCTATACTGCAATGCGATCCATAAAACAAATACATTTCTCCATCGACTTCCATGATGGTTCAACCTTCAAACATTTAAGACATTCAATATTCAAAAAATTATGTCAGATATATCAATACATTGATCACTTTGAAATTCAAAATATTTCAAAATGTGTGCTAGTGTGCCCAAATGTTCTTCATGCTTATGCTTTGCTGGCGATGCTCCTCCATCATACTCCCTTGGTTGAAAAATTCATGGACTCCTGTCCATGATCTCCTGCACTGATATTCCATGCTTCTGTATCTTTGCTTCACTGACCCAACTAGCATCCTCTAGTGGTCTTCCTTTCCATTTCACCAAGTATTCAAAATACCTCTTTCTTCTGGTATTCTTACCAGCCTTTGATCTATGATCTTCTCCATCTACAGATTATCATCTACAACCATCAGTTTCTCCCACTGAATTTTCCTTTGATCATAAACTCCTTCGGTTCCATATTCCCTGTAAAGGTACATGTCTGTAATGTTGAATATGGGCAATATACCCATATCTTCCAATAACTCTAACTCATAATAATTCTTGCCAAAATTCCTCAATATTTTACATGGCCCTATCTTTTTAAACTTCAGTTTATTATACATTCCCCTAAGGAATATTTCCTTCCTCATGTCTGCTAGAAATTGATCTCCAACTTCAAATTCAAGCCTTATTCTATGTTTATCACCTATGCACTTGTATTCACTGCTGGTCTTCTTCAATTGCTACTTGATATGATTGTGAAGTTCCTGCATCTCTGCAATGAAATCTTCTGCTCATGCGCTTCTAAATGCATCTTGCTTCAGATCTCTTAATTCTGAAACTCCTCTCGGATTCATTCCATACATGATTTGAAATGGAATTCTCTCAGTCGTCCTATTCATTGAGTCATTATGTGCTAACTCACCTTGTGCTAGAATTTGATCTCACTGACTATGGTGTTCAGTGACAATACTTCTCGTAAAATTTCCTAGGATTCTATTCGCCACCTCGGTCTCTCCATCTGTTTGTGGGTGATATGCAGAACTAAAATATAGTTTTGTCCCCAACTTTTTCCACAACATCCTCTAGAAATGACCAACAAACTTGGTATCCCTGTCTAAAACTATACTCCTGGGAAATCCATGGGGTATTACAATCTCCTTGAAAAGTAAGTTTTCAACATGTGTTGCATCACTGGTCTTCTGGCATGGGATAAAGTGTGCCATATTCAAAAATCTATCCACCACCACAGATATGGAATCACTTCCTCTTTGTGTTCTTGGCAATCCCAAGACAAAATCCATGCTTGTCGCATCCCAAGGCCTCTCTGGAATATGCAATGGCTGATACAATCCAGTTTTTTGTTTCTTCTCCTTGGCGTATTGACAAATATTACAGTTGTTCACAAATTTCTTCACCTCCACCCTCATACCTGACCAATAATATGAACCAACTACTTGAGAAAATGTTTTTTCATGGCCGAAGTGTCTATCTAGACCTTCGCTATGTTTTTCTTTCAGCAAATTCTCCCTCATTGAGCATCTAGGTATACACAACTGTAATCCCTTGAACAACAACTCATCCTGAATCAGATATTCATCCCACTGGTTTTTGTGACTGAGCACAGGATTCACACATGATTCATATGCTTCTCCAAAGTCTAGATCACTATGGTACATTTACTTAAGGTGATCGAACCCCAAGGTTTTGATTTGAAATTCCCGTAGAAGTAAAATCCTCCTGCTCAATGCATCAACAACTTTATTAGGATTTCCAAAAATATGTTTAATGAAAAAATTGAAATTTTTCATAAACTCTATCCACTTAGCATGTTTCTTCTTTAACTTCTCTTGTCTAGTTATGAATTGCAAAGCGTGATTTTTGCTATACAAAACAAAATCCTTTGGTACGAGATAATGTATCCATTTCTTGAATGCTTGGATTATGGCATAAAACTCTTTGTCATATGTGGAGAAATTATTTTTTTTCTTCAGTCAGATTCTCACTTAAATATGCAATAGCTCTATTATATTAGCTTAAGACCGCTCCAATTGCAACTCCACTTGCACCACACCTTACCTAAAACTTCTTTCCAAAATTTGGTAGAACTGGAATTGGTTTTTCAATTATATTCTCCTTCAATATGTTGAAGCTTCTCTTAGCCTCCCCTCTCCATTTGAAAGACTTATGTATTTTCTTTACTGTATCCATCATCTGAGCACTAACCTTGCTAAAATTCTTAATGAACTTCCGATAAAAACTTGCTAACCCATGGAATCTCCTTACCTCAAATATATTCTTTGGTGAAGTCCATTTGTTGATCTCTTTCACCTTTTTGGAATCCATCTTCAACTCATTTGAATAAATAACAGAATCCAAATAAATGAGCTCTATCTTCAAGAAAGAGGACTTTTTTAAATTGATCAACAACTTCTCTTGCTGCAGCCTCCTCATCACCAATGTTAAATGTCTCAAGTGTTCCTCCTTACTCTTGCTAAACACTAGTATATCATCTATATACACAATCATGAACTTACCAATGAAATCCTTTAATACTTCATTCATTAGTCTCATAAAAGTGCTTGGGGCATTTGTTATGCCAAATGACATAACAAGCCATTCATATAACCCCTCATTCGTCTTGAATGTTGTTTTCCACTCATCACCTTCTCTCATCCTGATATGGTGATATCCACTTTTCAAGTCTAGTTTTGAAAAATAGTTGGATTCATTTAAGCAGCCCATCAAGTCATCCATCCTTGGTAATGGAAATTTGTATATGATGGTAATCTTGTTTATGGCTCTCTAGTCCATACAAGTTATCCATCCTCCATCCTTCATTGGACTTAATACAGTTGGCACTGCACATGGACTCAAACTTTCTTTGACCAATCCTTTGTCTAATAGATCTTGAACCTGTCTCTTCACTTTCTCATTCTCTTGAGGCATCAATCTGTATGCTTCTTTATTCGACATGATTCCTCCTGTTATCAAGTAAATATGATGACTAATGCTCCTAATAGGTGGTAATGATCTTGGCAACTCATCCACTACAATATCAACAAAGTTCTGTAGTAGCTCCTAAACTTCCTCAGGAAAATATTCCAATGAGGTACTAGTAAGGATAACCCTTGGTTTCCTCACTACAAAAAACTACATCTCTTGTTCCTTATTTACTTCACTCAGGAGTTCCTTCCCACTCATGAGAAGTATGCTAGCGATGGCTTCCTCTTTCACCTTCTTCTCCTCAATTGGCAACAACATGTGTGTCCTACCATTCTTTTGTAAGATGTACGTGTTTCTCCTCCCGTCATGAATAACATTCCTATGATATTTCCAGGGTCTTCCCAACAAAACATGACAGACATCCATAGGAATCGCATGACATAGGATCTCATCCGTATATCCTCATATTTTAAAATTAACCATGCATTATTGAGTAACTATTACCTAATGACCTTTCTGGAACCATGAGACTTTGTATGGCATCATATGTGCAGTTGTCTCCATCTCTAGCTTCTCCACCATCTATGTGGATACTAAGTTGTCAGTGCTCCCATTATCAATTATCACCTTGCAAACTATGTCCTTTGTTTTACAAGCAATCTTGAACAAATTGTTCCTCTGCACTAGCTTTTCGGCTTCCGGCTCCTGTTTCAAAAGAACCTTCTAAATCATTAGGGACTTTCCATCCTATGCACCTTCTTCCTCAACATCCCTCTTCTGTGCTTCCGAAATGCGATCTTCACCTCCTCTCTTTCTCTCGAGGAAATCCCAATCCTATCTTTCTGCATGCATAACACCTCACTTCTCCTCCTCTGCCTCTTCCTCTACCTTTGGGAAAAGAAATTTTACGACCACTCTACCTTCCTTGGGAACATCCTCCTCTCTTAGAGTGACTATGAAGTTTCTCCACCTCATCTATGGGTTTCTGTACCTTATCCTGGGAAAATTCTTTGCCTTTATTGAAGCTTCGACCTCTATTATGTTGATTTTTCTTTCTAGCCAACTTCTCTTCTGCTTTCAGCGTCATTTGATATGCATCATCTATAGTCCTGATTGTCGTCATAATGAGTTCATCTTGAATTTTGTATCTCATTCCATTAATGTATCTGGAAACCTTCTCCTCATCTCTGTATATTTGTACATCTCTAATATTCAATTTGTAGAACTCTTCTATGCACTCTTTCATAGTGAGTACTCTCTATCTCAGGTTCTACATCCTCCTGAACAGATTTATCTTTTAATATTTCGGCATGAATTTTTCCTTCAACTTGGCTACCATTCAATCCCAAGTCTTGATATTTTGCTTACCTTTTCTCCTTTTGTTAGCTTGCAGTTCATCCCACCACAACGCTGCATGTCCTTTCAACCTAGTGACAATATGTCTCACCTTTTTCTCCTCTTCGACATCCTCATAGTCAAAATACTTATCCATTGCTCGAATCCAGTCAAGAAATTCCTCAGTTTCTAAATTTCCTTCATACATCGGGATGTCAATCTTGGCTCTAGCACGTAATTTGACAACCGCTCTCAACAAGCGTTCTTCCTTATCATCCTCATCTACAACTTCTGCTTCGACTTCTATGTTTTCGATTTTTGCCTTATTGATGTCTCCAACATTAGCCTCTCTCATTTTTTCTATTTCCATGGCATCTATCCTCACACGCAATTCTCTCATATCCCTTTCCATAACTCTGTTGGCTACAAATGGATCGACATGTCTTCTATGCAGCATTGTGCTAACTTTTATCTTCCTCCCTACACAAGTCAATTTTGTACTCTGCTTTGATACCACTCCTGGTGCAAACCCCCTTCCATCCAAAGGGTTTCTTGACCTCCTGGTCTTATATCATTTGAATATCTAAGTCAGAGCGACTCCTTGGGTCCCCACGACACCCAAACTTATCTCACCCACACACACAAGCTCCTTCGCAAGTGACCATGGATACGACCGTGGGTTTGCCTCCTTCGCGATTTTGGATTTTGGGGATATTCCAAATCCATTCTTCACTCCTTCCCAAAGCACTCAGCTCTGAGTCTCCAAACTTATGCCACACGTCTCCTTAGATCCATCGGCCCCACAATGGTTTGGATTTCGGGACTCACGAAATTCTAGATCTTTCATCCACAACCTCAAAAATCACGACTTCCTAACTCTTGGATCCTGTCGCCATGTGTTCTCTTATGAGAAACGATTGATATTGAATCGCGACTTCAGATTTCGTGACCCGACCTTCGTCAAGGTTCCAACTTGCTGAACTACAAAATATCAAAATAATTCGCAGCTATCCCCCGTGTAGCTTTACTAGATCTAATAGTTTGGAATCATTCTTATCCTCATGAGAATGAACCTTGTACTCACTGGCTTCGACAAGAAATCCAAGGTCTCCTTTCCTTAAAACTTTCTACCGCTCTCCTTCCTAAGCTTTCCTTCTTTTATTTCTTCCTCTAAACAACCTATTCGACAATTAGTCGAATTCCTGGCCTGTGCACACCTTGCAACAGACTTCACTCCTTATTCACTTCTCTGTGAATGATTTTGCACCCCTTATGACTGTTCTCCAACCTCTTTTAAATCCCTCATGACTAAATCACGCTATCCTTCCTTAGTCTTCGAGTATGAAAAACTATATTCTTAACTCCTTGCAGAAGTCATTGCAATCCTTGCATGCATGTTAGTTTCACTATTTTTCCTGAGCTTTAGAGTCAAAACAGACTCAGTCATGCACTCCTTGCAGACACTATGCACAATTTTCACCCTCTGATGGAAAAGAAATACCTGGGACTTATCTATTTTACCCAATAACTCATACATTCAACAAATCAAATGCATCCATGGATTCAAGAACAAAAATAACAAAGAATTGAAAAATGACAAAAACTCTACCATTCATTTAGATAGATACACAACCAACACACATTTGGGACAATATATCATTGTTATATTCATCCACTAAAATTGGTATACATACATACACTGTTCTTCACTATTCCTTGACCTATATTAGATAGGTTCAACTATTGCTCGGTTCTTCTCTATCTAAAACAACAAAAAAAATCCATGCTAACAACAACCTCTCCTAGGTAATATTACAAAGATTTTATACAAAGAGACGCTCTTCGAGCATTCCCTCCAACTACTCTGTGCTACTTTAAATGGAATTAAATGACACTAACTACTTAATGCCTATTACAATAAATATTGCGTAGGACAGATAAGAGCGCAAGATCCAAAGCTGTAATACGATTCGATCCATAAAACAAATACATTCCCCCATCGGATTTCGTGATGGTTCAACCTTCAAACATTTAAGACATTCATTATTCAAAAATTTCTCTCAGATATCACATTAATACGTTGATCAGTTTGAAATTCAAAATATTTCAAAATGTTGCTAGTGCGCCCAGTTGTTCTCCACACTTGTGCTTCGCTGGTGATGCTCCTGCATCATACTCCCTTGGTTAAAAAATTCACGGACTCCATTCCATGAGAAACTACACTGATCTTCCATGCTTCTGGATCTCTGCTTCACTGACCCAACTGGCATCCTTTGATGGTATTCCTTTCCATTTCACCAAGTATTCAAAATACGTTTTTATTCTGGTCTTCTTACCAACCCTTTGATCTATGATCTTGTCCATCTGTGGCTTCTCAGCTACATGAATTTGTTTCTCCCACTAAATTTTCCTTTGATCTTTAGCTCCTTCGGTTCCATCTTCCCTGTAAAGGTACATGTATGTAATGTTGAATATGGGCGATATACCCACGTCTTCCGGTAACTCTAACTCATAAGAATTCTCGCCAATAGGGATGATTTTAAGGATGGAAATTTATTTTAAAATGTAGAAACCTTGGCAAATCTTACTAATCCTTCATATTCCAACTATAAAAAAAATTCGATATTTTTGTAAAATTATTCAAATTTCTAAATATATTATATAGTTTATATAAAAGTTTGGCGATTTTTAAGGTAAAATAATTTTATCCTATAGAATTTGGGTGAATCATTTTTAGAATAACGAATATTGTTTTGGGAAAAACCATGGAAAATTAGCCCATGAGTAAAATTTAGCCCCTAAAATCATCCCTTCTTGCCAAACTTCCTCAAGATTTTACATGGATCTATCTTTTTCAACTTCATTTTATTATACGCTCCCCTCGTGAATCTTTCCTTCCTCAGGTTTTCTAGAACTTGATCTCCAACTTAAAATTCAAGCCTTCTTCTATGTTGATAAGCTTTGCGCTTGTATTCACTACTAGTCTTCTTCAACTGCTGCTTGATCTAATTGTGAAGTTCCTCCATCTCTACAACGAAATCTTCTTCTCCTGCACTTCTAAAATTATCTTGCTTCAGATCTCTTAATTCTGAAAGTCCTCTTGGATTCATTCCATAAACGATTTGAAATGGACTTTTCCCAATGCTCCTGTTGACCGAGTCATTATATGCGAACTCAGCTTGTTCTAGAATTTAATCCCACTGACTATGGTGTTCAGTGACCAAACTTCTCAGCAAATCTCCTAGGCTTCTATTCAACACCTCGGTCTGTCCATCTGTTTGTGGATGATATACATAACTAAAAGATAGTTTTGTCCCCAAATTTTTCCACAACATCCTCCAAAAATGACCAACAAACTTGGTATCCCTGTCTAAAACTATACTCATGGGAAATCCATGGAATCTTACAATCTCCTTGGAAAACAAGTTTGCAACATGTGTTGCATCACTGGTCTTCTGGCATGGGATAAAGTGTGGCATCTTCGAAAATCTGTCCACCACCACAAATATGGAATCACTTCCTCTTTGTGTTCTTGGCAATCCCAACACAAAATCCATGCTTGTCTCATCCCAAGGACTCTCTGGAATAGGCAATGGTTGATACAATCCATTGTTTTGTTTCTTTCCCTTGGCGTATTTATAAATCTTACAGTTGTTCACAAATTTCTTCACCTCCACCCTCATACCTGGACATAACTGACTACTTGAGAAAATGTTTTGTCATGGATGAAGTGTCCGGCTAGACCTCCCCTATGTTTCTCTTTCAGCAAATTATCCCTCATTGAGCATATATGCATACAAAAATGGCATCCCTTGAACAACAACTCAGCCTAAATCAGATATTCAACCCACTGGATTCTTTCTCTGAGCACATGATTCACACATGCTTCATATACTTCTCCAAAGTATGGATCAATGTGGTACATTTACTTAAGGTGATCGAACCCCAAGCTTCTGATTTGAAATTCATGTAGAATTAAAATCCTCCTGCTCAATGCATCAACAACCTTATTATCATTTCCAGAAATATGTTTAATGATAAAAGTGAAATTTTTCATAAAATCTATCCACTTAGAATGTTTCTGGTTTAACTTCTCCTATTTGGTTATGAATTGCAAAGCGTGTTTGTCACTATATAAAACAAACTCCTTTCATATGAGATAATATCTCCATTTCTTCAATGCTTGGATTATGGCATAGAACTCTTTGTCATATGTGGAGTAATTATGTTTCGCTTCATTCAAATTCTCACTGAAATATGCAATAAGTATGTTGTCTTGGATTAATACCACTCCAATTACAACTCCACTTGCATCACACCTTACCTGAAACGTCTTTCCCAAATCGGGTAGAACCAAAATCGGTTGTTCAATTATCTTCTCCTTCAATATGTTGAATCTCCTCTTAGCCTCCTCTGTCCATTTGAAAGACTTATGTCTTTTCTTTACTGTATCCATCATCTGAGCACTAATCTCGCTAAAATTCCTGATGAAATTCTGATAAAAACTTGCTAACCAATGGAATCTCCTTACCTCAACGATATTCTTTGGTGACGATCGTTCCTTGATCGCTTTCACCTTTTTGGGATCCATCTTCAACTCATTTCAAGAAATAACAAAACCCAAATATATGAGCTCTGTCTTCAAGAAAGAGGACTTTTTCAAATTGATCAACAACTTCTCTTGCTGCAGCCTCCTCATCACCAATGCTAAATGTTTCAAGTGTTCCTCCTTACTCTTCCTAAACACCAGTATATCATCTAGATACACAATCACGAACTTACCAATGAAATCCTTTAATACTTCATTCATTAGTCTAATAAAAGTGCTTGGGGTATTTGTTAAGCCAAATGGCATAAAAAGCCATTCATATAACCCCTCATTCGTCTTGAATGTTTTTTTCCACTCATCACCTTCTCTCATCCTGATCTGGTGATATCCACTTTTCAAGTCTATTTTTGAAAAATAGTTGGCATCGCTTAAGCAGTCCATCAAGTCATCCAACCTTGGTAATGGAAATCTGTATCTGATGGTAATATTGTTTATGGATCTCTAGTCTGTACACATTCTCCATCCTCCATCCTTCTTTGGACTTAATACAGTTGG
Source organism: Picea engelmannii (assembly GCA_009831015.1). Classification (NCBI taxonomy): domain Eukaryota; kingdom Viridiplantae; phylum Streptophyta; class Pinopsida; order Pinales; family Pinaceae; genus Picea; species Picea engelmannii. The sequence continues at coordinate 12,624 of ML777780.1, forward strand.
AACTACACATGGACTCAAAATTTGTCTGGCCAATCCTTTGTCTAACAGATCTTAAACCTGTCTCTTCACTTCCTAATTCTCTTGAGGCGTTAATCTATATGCTTTTTTATTCGGTAGCATTTCTCCTAGTATCAAGTCAATATGATGATTGATGCTCCTGATAGGTGGTAATGAGCTTGACAACTCATCCACTACAATAACATCAAAGTTCTCTAGTAGCTCCTGAACTTCCTTAGGCAAATATTCCAATGAGGTACTAGTAAGGATAACCCTTGGTTTCCTTACAATAACAAATTGCATCTCCTATTCCTTCTTTACTTCATTCAGGAGTTCCTTCCCACTCATGAGAAGTATGCTCACACTAGGTTCCTCTTTCACCTTCTTCTCCTCAATTTGCAGGAACTTGTGTTTCCTACCATTCTTCTCTAAGGTGTACGTGTTTCTCCTCCCATAATGAATAACATTCCTATCATATTTCTAGGTTATTCCCAATAAAACATGATAGATATCCATAGGAATCACATCACATAATATCTCATCCCTATATCCTCCTATTTTAAAATTAACTAGGCATTGTTGAGTAACTGTTACCTGATGACCTTTCTACAACCCCAAGACTTTGTACGACATTGGATATCCATTTGCCTCCATCTCTAGATTCTCCACCATCTCTGTGGATACTAAGTTGTCAGTGCTCCCACTGACAATTATCACGTCGCAAACTCTATCCTTTGTTTTACAAGCAGTCCTAAACAAATTGTTCCTCTGCACTAGCTTTTCAGTTTCTAGATCTTGTTTCAAAAGAACCTTCATCATCATCAGGGAACTTCCATCCTCTGCACCTTCTTCCTCAACATCCCACTTCTGCCCTTCTGAAATGTGAGATTCACCTCCTCTCTTTATCGTGGGGAAATCCCAAGACATATGTTTTGTCTTTCTGCATGCATAACACCTCACTTATCCTCCTCTTCCTTTTCCTCTACCTCTGGGAAAAAAACTTTTACCACCTTTCTGCCTCCCTGAGGAACTTCCTCCTCTCTCAGAGTGACTATGTGGTTTCTCTGCCTTGTCTCTAGGTTTCTGTGCCTTATCCTGGGAAACTCCTTTGCCTCTGTTCAAGCTTCAACCTCTGTTTTGTTGATTCGTTTTTCTAGCCAACTTCTCTTTTGCTTTCATCGCCATTTGATATGCATCCTTTACATTCCTGACTTTCATCATAATGATTTCATCTTGAATTTCGTATCTCAGGCCATTAATGTATCTGGAAACCTTCTCCTCATCTCTCTCTTTTTGTTGAGCTCTAATATTCAATTTCCAGAACTCTTTTGTGTACTCTTTCACAGTCAATCCTCTCTGTCTCAGGTTTCGCAACCTCCTAAATATATTTATCGCGTAATCCTTGGGCATGAATTTCCCCTTCAACTTGGCTACCATTCGATCTCAACTCTTGATATTTTTCTTACCTTTTCTCCTTCTATCGGCCTGTAGTTCATCCCACCACAATGTTGCATGTCATTTTATCCTAGTGACAACATGTGTCACCTTTTTCTCCTCTTCAACATCCTCATAGTCAAAATACTTATCCATTGCTCAAATCCAATCAAGCAATACCTCAGTGTCTAAATTTCCTTCATACATCGGGATGTCGATCTTCGCTCTGGCACCTAATTTCACAACCACTCTCAAAAAGCATTCTTCTACATCATCCTCAACTACAGCTTCTACTTCGAATTCTACATTTTCAATTTCTGCCTCGCTGATGTCTCTAACATTAGGTGATCTCCTTTGTGTTGTTTCCATGGAATCCATCCTCGCACACAATTCTCTCATCTCCCTTTCCATATATTTGTTGCCTACGAGTGGATCAACACATCTTCAAGGTGGCATTGTGTTGACGTTTATCTTCCTCCCTACAGAAGTCAATTGTGTACTCTGCTTTGATACCACTCCTAGCCCAAACCCCCTTCCCTCTAAAGGGATGCTTGACCTCCCAGTCTTGGATCATTTGAATCTCTGAGTCGGAGAGACTCCTTGGATCCACGTGATACCCAAACTTATTTGACCTACACACACAGGCTCCTCTGCAAGTGACCATGTCTATGACCATGGGTCTGCCTCCTTCACGATTTTGGATTTCGGGGATATTCTGAATCCTTTATTCACTCCTTCCCAAAGAACTCAACTCTGAGTCTCTGAACTTATGCCACGCGTCTCCTCAGATGCGTCGACCCCACAATGGTTAGGATTTCATGACACATGAAATTTTAGATCTTTCATGCACAGCCTCCAAACTCCTGACTTCCGAACTCTTGCATACTGTCGCCATGTGTTCTCTTGTGAGCAACGGTCTAGATTGAATCACGACTTTAGATTTCGCGACCTGACCTTTGTCAATGGTTCCAACTTGTCGAACTATGAAATATCGAAATACTTCATAGCTTTACCAGATATAATAGTCTGGAATCGTTCTTCTTCTCTTGAGAACAAACCTTGTACTCACTAGCTGCAACAAGAAATCCAAGGTCTCCTTTCCTTGAAACTTTTTGCCGCTCTCCTTCCTAAGCTTTCCTTCTTTGATTTTTTCCTCTGAACAACCTATTTGACACTTAGTCGAATTCTTGGCCTATTCACACCTTGCAATAGACTTCACTCCTCATTCACTTCTCTATGAATGATTTTGCACCCCTTGCGACTGTTCTCCAACCTCTTTTAACTCCCTTGTGATTGAATCACGCTGTCCTTCCTAAGTCTTCAAGTCTGAAAAACTCTATTCCACACTCCTTGCATGTGTGTAAGTTCCACTATCTTTCCTAAGATTTAGAGTTGAAATAGACTCAATCACGCACTCCTTGCAGAAACTATGCACACTTTTCACCCACTCACAGAAAATAAATACCTAGGACTTATCTATTTTCCCCAATAACTCATACATTCAACAAAGCAAATTCACTCATAGATTCAAGAACAGAAATAACAAAGAATTTAAAAATAACATAAACTCTACCATTCATTCAGATAGATACAAAACCAACACACATTTGGGACAATATATCTCTGTTATATTCATCCACTGAAACTGGTATACATACATACACTATTCTTCACTACTCCTTGACCTATATCAGATAGGTTCAACTATTGCTCAATTCTTCTCTGTCCACAACAACAACAAACATCCATGCTAACAAAAACCTCTCCTAGGTAATATTACAAAGATTTTATACAAAGAGACGCTCTTCGAGCATTCCCTCCAACTAATCTATGCTACTTTAAATGGAATTAAATGATACTAACTACTTAACGCCTATTACAATAAATATTGCGTCAGATAGATAAGAGTGTGAGCTCCAAATCTGTACTGCAATTTGATCCATAAAACAAATACATTTCCACATTGACTTTCGTGATGGTTCAACCTCCAAACATTTAAGACATTCTGATGTAGGAGCATCGTAAGCACGCCATCAAAGCAAGCATAAGAGCAGAGGACAACTGGAAATGCACCAGCGCACATTTTGAGAATGTTTTAAATTTGAATGATAGAACATTTAATGTAATATCTAGGAGGATGTATTTGCATTTATGTTTGAAAGATTGTAAACAGATCTTGAGCATTGCTCTCATCTTTCATATATGGAGGCATTTAATTGTAATGAATGTAAAGTAGATAGATTTTAATTTTGATTAGATAGCTAGAGCAGTAGGAGGGAAAACTCTAGAAAGCTCCCTCGCATGTATTGTATTGTAAGAAGAAGAATTATTCTCATTGTAATTGTAAGTGGTAGAGAAACAGAGCATTGAGGAACAAAGATTGTAGAAGGTTGTATAAGTAGATAACTGTTTCTATTGAACCCATGTACATGAGAACCAAAATTAATATAAGAATATGTTGATTCCATTTCATGGTGTTGTCACGATTACTATTTTCATCTATTGAATGGTGTGTTTACAGTTTGCTTATATTCCCTGTTATGCATTTGCTTCAATTCTTTGTGTGTGTATGCTCGTGATTTCATGGTGAATGTATGAAGTTTGTGAGAAGGGAAGTATAAGTTTCAATTGTTTCTCTTCCCGAGAAATCCTGCAAGGAGTGCAATGAGAGTCCACAAGGAGTGCATTGATGAGATTCTGAGTTTTACCTCAGAAAAGCTTAGGAGAGATACCATTGCTCTTATATCAGTAGAAGTGAAAGTATAACACAAAGTCATGCAAGGAGTGCACAAGACGGTCGAAGTCTTAGAATTTTTCAAGCAAGGAGAAGGGTTGAAGAACTGTTGTTGTAGGGAAGTGCACAGAGTTGGAGATTTTAAATAACCAGAGGTTATTGTGACTACCGCAAGGAGTTCCCGCAAGAATCCTTTTGAAGCCTTGAGCCCGTAGCAGAGGTCAATATGAGGAAGGATAGATACTTCAAATAATTCAAGGGAAGAACGAGGTCTGAAGTCACCTTGTAGAAGAAAAGTTCAAAAGGAAAGACGCCATAGTATTTGGGCAGGAGTCTTTGAGAAGTCTGAACGGACAGTTGAAATTCTCAGAGGGAGAATTACCAAATTTCTGTGGACTGTGATGAGGGATTTTTTCTCTCCTCCTTAAATAGGATTACATGAGGAGATAAGTGGTCTTTAATGGATGAAAATCCTATAGGAAACCAGACATCCTTGTCTAATCTTTTAAAGACTTACTGTTGTCCAAGTAATATTGATAAGGTTTGCATTTGAGTTCATTAGATTTCTATACTTATGGATCCCACTTCTAGGATAGTGACATCCTAGATATAGTATGAATTGGATGACAAGGTCGTAAGATCAACTTAGGTTCATTCTCAAATTTCAAATAGATGAATTTTATTTAATCTTTAGTTCAACCATGCATTCTTTTCTTAATGATTTACACAAGTATATTGTTCATACAAACAAATATAGATTAGGCATAGTAAAGCACATCAAAATTAGAACCCATTGCTAGCAACCATGTTCAGTACTCTGATGGGGTAATTTTGACGAATAATAAATATCCTCCTGATGTAGAATGCCCCTTTCCCCACGAGCCTGTTCATTACCCTAATGGGTTTTCCTAGTCATACCACAGGTCGATACCTGCTTCCAACAGACTTGTTCAGTATCTCAACGGGTTAGCCTCTTACACCCATTTTCCATCAGAAGCTCTTGTCCCAAACTTTACCCTTAAGATAAAATTTATAAATTGTTTTCGCATGGGTGAATCGGGAAGCATCTCTAAAAACCTTTTTTACGGGATGGGATGATATTGGGTTGGAAGATATTTTATAGATTGCCCATAAAAGATTGTTTGAATGAAAAATAGACTTATGTATTTAGATAATTCCAAAGAAATATCATTATCAAACTTACTTAATGTGTGGTGGATGAGGTCATGAGAGAATTACCTAAAGGTGCCTCTAGTCCCTAAGTTCATCTTTTACATATAAGATTAAGGTAGTGTTCCCTCACAAGTAGAAGTTTCATTCACTCTTCTGCTACTATTTGATAAGAATGTTTGAATAATAAGACCTGATATGAAACTAGGATGTACAAGTTACCTATGGGCATCATTATAAGTATCATGTAGACCTTAAAATTTTTGTAAATCCCCATAATATTTTAAAGATTAGGCTTAAGAGCAACTGTTATTATTAATAGTCATAAATATGTATGTAATAAGAAGTAATATCCTAAGTTGTTTTGGTTTATGATATTAGGTCATCAATATTATCTTCATGTTAGTTCATTTATTTGGAAAGAAACATGAAAATATGTTGCATTTATTTAGAACTAAGTTAACTAACATGCAACTTTTACTTTATTATATCTAAGAACAAGAAACCATATTTCACGTGTAAGAATATTTCCAATGTAACCATGTGTGTAACAAGATGACAAACATATTCATACTCAATTTTGAAAAATTTGCATTAAAGTATACCAGAGTATGAGATACCAGCTGCATTGAATGATATGATGTAAGAGTTGTTGAAGAAGGGAGTGGTGCTTCAATCTGATAGTTGCCTGGAACCAACAGTCAATATAGTCATGATGTCCTTGGTTCACTTCCTCATTTGGAAAACTCTATATATCCTCCTCAACCATGCTATGTAGATCATCTTCTTTCAGATGATTGGTCTCTTGTGTTCATAGAGGATATTCAGAGAGACATGTTAAGAACTATTCAATCTCAGGTTCTAATGGTTGTTCTCCATTGAATGTGGTCCATGATTTTCTGGTCTCTTCTACAAGTTGGCAAAGGTGATTAGAAGAGGCTTCTAAATATTCTTGTGGATGTGGCTCATGGAACTCTTGTTCTTCTATTACGTCTAGATATCCAACTAGGTTCTTGACTATTGTCAATATTTTGTCTTCCTGAGAGGTAGAGATCCCAGCTATCGGTAGGATTTGAGAGAGTTCTTCCAAACTCCTGTTCATTTTTTCATCTGTTTTGTTGGTTGATGGGTCATGTTTCACACATGAAATAATGCATGGGGTTCTTACAAAACCAAAAATGAATAATTAGAAAAAAAAAGGGAAATATAGAATGAATAAATTGAACCTAATTACATAATTGAAAAGGAAACAAACTTGCAAGAAATAAATCAACTTATAAAAGAAACACTCTTTCATAAAAGGAAAGAACATTTGTAGGAAAGTAAGAATGCTTGCAGGAAAGTAAACACACTTGCAGGAAAGTAAGCACACTTTCATATAGAACAGACCTAGATTTGGGTATAGACCCACTATAGTGGATGCGCAGGTTCTTACCTCTCGTCTTACAGTCTTCCTCCACCAGGCTTTGTAAATTTAAAGGCAACCTACATACCTAGACTTCAATCCTTTTAGCACCTACCCAGAAACGACGCCAAAAATGTGGGGCTAAATATATGTATTATTAATTCCCAACATTAAATTATCAACCAGAGAGTCATAAGCTTAGAGCTATGGGCACAATATGTGAATGATTGGATTCTATTCTAGGCTAATGCCGACAAACCACACTTTAATGTAACAAACAAAACAAGCAAGAGGGAATGAATTCAATTGACGGGAAGTAAACTAATACCTTGGGTTGAAGCCCTATCTCACGAGTTAGGATTTTACTCTTCCATTGGTGATTGAAGCTATGTGAAATCAAAGTGCAAGGAATTAAAGGTGTGTGAGAGAAAACCAAGTGTAGGGAGTAAAGTGCAGTAAATTTAAATTGAAGCAAACTAGCTAAAGGGAAAAACAATCAAACAAGTAGAAAATGAAGTCTAAATCCAAACCATCTAAATGAGATGTTCCTCAAATCTTCACCCAAGAATAGAAAGTTAGTTTTGTTTATGTATGAAAATGAATGTGTCTGTACGAGATTAATTTTGTTTAGGTACATGAATGTGTTGGTACGAGATTTATGTACAAGAATGAGATTTCTTTGTATGGATCTTCCATTTAACATTGCATTCACACTTATATAACAATAACACTTAGCAATATTTAACAAAACTCTAATGAATAAAAGAAGGCATAATTACAACATAACAAATGATATAATAAACATAAAACAAATATTATAACAATATTAACAAAACATTCCAATCAACATAACAATTACACTTCTAAATAAACAATTAGCAAAATAGTATAAACATGTAACAACACATTATTTCTATTAACTAAATATTATAAATTTATAGGAAATAAACAACAATAAAAAAAAACAAATTATAACAAAACAATATATAATAAAGAAATTTTACACATGTATTAACAATCAAACATTATATATTATGCACGTCTACACAATTTAAATAACTATTAACGAAGAACAAAAACAAAAA
>ML777780.1:25202-74604 GCA_009831015.1 Picea engelmannii
TCAAGCCCTGACCACATTTTCGTTAAGGTTTGATATTAATAATAGTCATGTATTCAAGGTCCAACATTATTCAAATTTAACAATTTAAATAAAACATTGATAAAAAAATGTAAGTCATTTTAAATTTTGTATCAATAGAATTATACCCCTTTTTTTTTTAAAGGGAAAAAGCAATTTGCTGCCCTAACTAATAGGCGAGGCCAATTACTTAAAACAAAATCAACATATAATATAAATAAAATCTAATTTTCAACTCTTTGAATCCTTCTCCCAAATCTCAACGATTAAAGCTTTTCGAAGGAAAATCCTCTCTCGACATAAGAGAAAGGAATATAATAGAAATGAAAAAGTCTATAATGTAATTGAGCGTTGTAATTGTTCAATCTAATTTATATTTGTATATGATTCTCTACCAAACAGACTCATATGAACAAGGTTTTATCTCCTATCGAAAATAATAATAAAAAGACATGCTAGGGATATGTTTTATAATCAACTCAATAATATGAGTATTGAGTCATGAGATAATTGAGGTTTTGCAAAAAAAATAAAAAAATAGTCTTAATAGGGAGCAACCAAATCACACATAAAAGAAGACAATTCTTCAAACTCATTAATTTTCTCTCTTACTCAGTTTATAAACATACAAGGGTTTAAAAATTTTGTGCTATTGCAAATATTTTCTTTTAAAACTCGTGATCGGATCTCTAGGCTTCGTTTACCATAAGACAACAAGTTTACTACAAGGAGAGATTCAACACTCAACTCTGTGTAAGAACAATGTAACTCAACAATATATGAGCTTATCAATTCAACAGGAAGGGGGTTGACATGTTTAACCACGTTTAACCACTTATGATTAGTCCCTTAATTAAACTTAGATTTAGGCTTAGTCTCATAACTAGGCTTAGAATTTTATTGGGATTTATAATTAATAAATTCATTGTTTAAATAATTATTTTAATCTAACCAAGTCTAATCATTTCCGTGTTTTCTAGGCCACTTAGATTTATTGACTCAAGTTTTTAATTACGCGACGTGCCCTTCAAGACGCACCTCCGTGCTCCAAGGGTGTCACTCGCCTTTGACTGGTTTTGAAAGTTTTCCAACCCTTTGGAGTCAACACTCCATTCGTTTGACCTTATGAGAGACTAACAGATTTTAAGGAATAAGGACTATGTCTTATTGCACGCTCCTTAGAAATAACCATCTCAGTATTCCTTCACAAAATCGTGGACCTATCAAAATAGGTAATCATTAACCTACCATTTGTCCAAGGCAAGAGTGTTAGTAGGTTGTGACAGGGATGCTGCCACACCTCTCCCTCAATGTCTAGTTTATGTGCATGGCCCCTCTACTCCTTATGTTAGTCGGATTAGCAAGCATTGTCAAGCCTGCATCCACTCATAAAAACTATTTCGATAATCCATATACATAAATCATGTTGTAATCAATCATATGTCACAAGTGCGTAAAATGAAATACTCAATCAAAATACAATTCACTCCTTGACTCAATCTGGAGTCCAAGGAAGTCCATTGATGCCATCAGCATCCATAACTTGTTATGTTTCTTCCACACTCAAGAAAACTCGTCAATAACAACTTCCAATACATATACATCGAATAAAAATAAGTCACAACACATCATCTCCATCATGTATAATCCATAATCGAAACAAAATAACAATGTAACATAACTGGATCACTTACACACAAGTGTTCTCAAAGAATAGATCAATAAAAGTGTGCTTAGTAGAACGGGATGTACATTAGTAATAACATTAATATATCCTGCCATCATTTTGTAACCAAGACCTTGATTGATAAAATTAATTATTCCTTACTGTTCAATAGATCATTCTGGGAGTTCATTTAAAGGATGAGTCTGCAATAAGAAACATCAGGTGATGAGTAATCTACAGGTGGCGCCTCCACAAAATTTAGAACATTGAAAATGAGTAAATGATTATGAATGGAAACACTACGAAATACATATTGTGAAATTAATGAATAAAAAATAAAAACCACTAAAAAGGGCTTGTGACCAAAAGGTAAGAATTGTACAAGATATCTATCCCGAGACTATTGTCAATCGCTTAGGTTGACTCCACTCATGATCTCGGTTACAATCTAACAGAATTAACACCTAATTGTTCCAACCCTTCTGACCAAAAATCCTTCCTCAACATAATGAGGTGTTTTTCTTACTCTATACCCAGGGCACATCACAATGGTAATCTCTTACATAGCATTGTCCCTATCCAAGTATTAGCTCGACGAAATGACATGTAAACAAGTTAAAGAAAAGGTTAAATTATTATTGAAAATTTATTTTTTTTAAATTTTAAAAAACTAAACATCTCGGCGGTCTGGCTAGTGTTACTAGTTATGAAGGTTATCAACTGGAAACGGTTCAGAGATGTGAATCCCATTTGTCAATGTAAGTACAAGAAAAATACTTGACTCTTCGCACGACCTGAGGGAGAAAGGAAAAAAAATTCAGACTAACCTAGTTAAAAAGAGTAAAAAATTATCAAGTGTAAATACTAAAATCATCTATGTGCAGGATTCATTCAATGAATATTTGGGAGGGTGAATCAACTACAAACAGATCTAACCTAAGAATCTATCTCACAACTAAGAAATCGAATACCTATTGATTATCGAGTGTTGGGAATTTACAATAAGATGAACTCTTGACAGTTACCAATATGGTAATTAAGAGTAATACGAGATAGTAGGGTTTCGTCGAGACTCTTATCAGTATTTTAAAGATTTTAAGGGTTCGATTTTAATGACATGCAAAGGTTAATTAACCTTACTGGAGCGATTAGTTAGAAGAAAAAGAAAATCAAAACCAGAAACATTACTAAGGTGGACTCTTCTCGTCGAATCGAAGTCCAAAGGTTTTAAAGTCCTGATCCCAACGGTTCAAGGATGCGTCGTCACCATACATTATCTATCGCTTCCCTCAATCAAATACCTTAGGATTTCAAGCTAGAATCAAGGGCTTCTACATTAGAGTCGAGGATTTTATTCATGAAGTTTCTTTACTGGGAATGTTGGAATTAAACTCCTTTATTGAGGACTCGAACAGTGTGTGTAAAAAAAATGATGGGGCTGAGTAAAAGATCGATATCGAAAAAATGTGTTCGTCGTCTGCACTGTAACCATCAAAATTCGCTACCTGTCTGAATGTAACTCTTTTATCTAATTACAAGAAAAATCAAAATTACTTTGTGGATACAATAATCAACTCAGTTAATAACTTAAGAAATTGTTAAAATAAAAGTTAACTAGTTGATTACTATCATACGTTTTCCTTCTTTTCATATGAATAGTCGGTGATACCTATTGTTATTTCACGAGGGAAAAAATAGTATTATCACAATTCTCTTAATAAAATAGACCCAAAAATTTAGGACATAAATCTTCCTATCAACAATAGCCCATATGTACATAAATTAAATCAAAATCATTTAAATATCAGAATACCTTCTCGAAAAACATCGATCGTATCAAATGGTAGTTGACATTAAATTAACAACTCAATTTACATAAAACCACGACCATAGGAATACCGTAACCTAGAGAGAAGATATATGGATGATCTTCAGTGGATATTCTACATCTGTTCTTAGCTTTCTAATCGAAATACTTCACCGGTACCTCTCAACTAATGCTAGGGGTACTCTTCTTCCCCCTTAGCCCGCCAAGTCGCAAAGGGGCCACACACAAGAAACCAACAAACAATAGCTCCAAGTCTTGTCTCGCAATGAAGAGCTTCCACTCTTTATACAAGCTTAGTATCCCAACTCTCACAACTGAAACACAGTCCAAAAAAATTAGCAGCATAACATTACTGAGAATAAGTGAGATCCATTTCCCTTCTACCACATTTCTTTTATAGAAAAATCCTCAATGACAAAAGTCCTCATGCACAATTAATTATTTTTTTAATTAATTTAATTTGGATTATTCACCCACACACTTGTCACACTCTCCCCAAGTTGTACAAGTAATTACCATTTTTATTTTACTTAAAAAGCTAATTTCCCTCACATTCCCCAATGTGTTCCTATTTTTACTCCTATTTGTCTATTTGTTCCTCAAATTTTCATTTAAAAAGTATCTCCTAACTAGATCTTAGTTAGAGTTGAATTAGGAGTCTTCTTCTAGTTAGGTTCTTGGTAAGTTGACTCAATATTATATTCCATGTGTACTCCTATTCTCTCAGATTATTTCTTCTATTTTTGAAAATCCATTTTTTTAATTTCATTCACACATGTGCATTTTATCCAACCTTTTAAGTTGTATTCCCCTTTTTCCTAGACTTTGATTATTCTCAAATCTTTTAACTTATTTCATAATCCATTAAGTCCTTTATTTAAATTTAGACTTAGAATTTGTCTTAGACATAGGCTTAGAATTTGGTTAGGCTTTATAGTTAATAATTTATTGTTTAATTAATTATTTTATTCTAGCAAGTTCTAATCATTTCAATGTTTTCTAGGCCACCTAGATCTACTGACTCAAGTTTTTAATAATGTGACGTTCCCTTCAAGACATACCTTCATACTCCAAGGGTGTTTGTTGGCACAGGGGCAGACCCATGGTTCAACGCTTAACAACGCACCAAAAAAACCCGACTACTGGCCCTTTTGGCAACACCTACGAAGCAGGTGAGGTCTCACCCAAGGTAGAAGCAGGGGGGATTATAGGATGCAGGTGTCTGTAACCAAGCTGGGACATAGATATGTGATAATAAAACTTCGCGAGGTATTATGTTAGCTCTTAGGAAATGACATACATTAGTTCATTAACCTTACTAACATCACATAATGTATCCAAGAATAGATCTAGCGTAGTAACAACAAAGATTAAGCACTTCAACCACTTAGCACTTAGCACTTTGAATCAGATATGGCATATAAGAAAAGCATTAAGCAAAACATACATATTCATTACACATTAAACACTAATAAAAACATAACATAGATAACATTGCACAAAAAAACCATTAGACACCAGATATACGTGGTTCACCCCAATGACACACATACATTCCCTTGCACAAAGCCAATCGAACTACCTGCACTTAGTTCCGGAAACTTCTACTTCTACCATACATTCTTCTTTTATTTATACTTTTACAAACCCTTACAATAGGCCCAAACATGGGAAAACCCCATGGGTTGACATCCCATAACTCATTAAAAAAACCCTAAAGAACCCCTTATTGGGTCCACATAGCCCAAAAAATAAGCGAGATCTGTGATCTCAGCTCCGCCTAGGCGCTCCTTCTTCAAACAATGTGTCAAAGTCCAAAAGTGGTCCAAATCTGACCAAGGTTTCCTCGAAACTTAGTCGAGGGCCAACAGGCCCCCATCACGCACCTGTGACTTGTCTTGAATCACTCAGTTCTAGACAATGCTTCTTTGAAGGCCTCGAGCTTCACTCGAGTTCCCTCAACTTGTTGCTTCGCCTGAGCCTCCTGCTCAGTGAGCTCCTAGATCATTTGTTCTGTAACAGGCCCTTCTAGGCATTGTTCTATTGTTGCAACCACTTGATCCAACTCTGATCCATGTCCATCAATCTCTTTGAACACCTTGTAGGCTTCATCCTGCAGAGGTTGCATATTTTGCGTGACTTTCATTACCTTTCCTTATAGGGAACTGATCTGTTGTTGTACTGTGCACTGCTCCTGGGATATTTTCATTCTTTCTACTGTAGTGAGCAGTTTCATCTGCACCTGCATAGAAAATGCCTGTTGTTGCTCCTCCTGTAACTGTGCTTCTAGCTTCTTCAGTTATGTATCCTCGGCGAGGCGTTCATATGTCTGTGCGCTTCTATCACTCAATTGTTTGCACTCCTAAGCGAGGGATCTTATCCTTACTACTGTGTTATTAGTGGTTTCCTCCCTCTGGTCACGTACCACCTGCGGGGTGCTCAACACTGCTTGGACCTCCAATTCGTCTATCCTGGATTGAAGTTGTTGGATGATCTCAACGAGTTTCACTACTTGAGCCTTAACCAACTCTTTCTCCTCCTGTGCCAAGCCTAGCATAGAATGACATGATTTACTCACTACTTCTTTGACCATGGTCCACTCTACAAGAAATTTCTCCTTTTCTCTTTGTATCTTGGCTTTTTCCTCCTCAAGCTTCGCCTAAAGCTTTGCTTTTTCCTCCTGGAGCTTCGCCTAAAGCTTTTCTTTCTCACTTTCTTTGGTTGCTACATTTTCTTGTTCTTCTCTTCATTGTCCTAAGACTTCATATTTCTCTTGTTTCAAGGATTTTGTAGCCTTCTCTTTCTCTTCCTGGACTCTCTAAAGTTGAGCTTTTGTTGAATCCATCAATCTTCTCAATTGCATTGGTTCATCCCCCAATTCGACAATCGAGGAAGGAGTAGTAGGTACTACGCGGAACAAATGAATGGCTTGTTGTACTTCCTTCAATTCCTTCTCGATCCTTCCATATAACTCCTCTTGATTCTCTCCATATCTCTATAAGATGTCTTCGGAAGCACTCTCCATAGCTCTGTAGACCAGACTGATATCATCCTTAGTGAGTGTGGCCTCCAACTGGGGCTTATTAGCGCACATCTTCTTCATGGATTAAGGTTTATTTGGAGAAACCTTCCTCTTCTACGGTGTTACTTTCCCAACAGGGGGATCCTCAAGTGGAGGGGTGGTAGCTTCACCTTCTCCTTTCCCTTCTTCTCCTTCATCTCCTCCTCCCTGTCCTTCTACTTCGTCTTCTCCTCCTCATCCTGGTGAGTCAGACCCATTATATTAAGAAGCATTGTCCTCCTCATTGCTCTCTATATCCTAGACATCTTATTGATTTTTATTCTTATTCATCCCACTGTAATTTTCGACATTCTCAACCTGGGTGACTATGGGGCTTCCTATGGTGTCAGTGTTAGAGAGTTCTGCATTAATGACAGGTACAAGAAATTCCTCAACCACTCCTTTGTAATCTGCTTCATGTCTTCATCTGTTGGCTTGTAGTACGACTGTAATCCTTCCTGGTTCTCATCCCTCTGCGTAGTGATGTAGATGAAATGAGGATCTCTGTGGAACTTTGTTATTGGTCGATACTGTTGTAAGGTGCATGGTATCATGCGTGAAAATGATTCAATGGAAACATTTAATTGTTGATAGTATGCATGAAACACAGCGTTGGACTGCCACTACTTTGTCTTGTCATTGGTGTACCACAAGGTTGAAAACCGAGTGTCCAACGGCTTCGAGGGTTCGATTTCTGGGAAGGTAGATCCTTCAGGCATTTTCCAAGTAGCAAATGTGATCAAAATGATTAGCCAACTGTAATGGAATTCATATCCCAAATCCTGGGCTTCGCGGCAATACTTATATAGCTCATTGACAAGCTAGTTTTCCCAGTTCATCTGCATGCCTTCCACACATTTTCCTGTGAAGTCCACCGCAAACCCAGTGACTTGTGTGGGGTGATTCTTCCTCATGAAATTGCCAGCTAGGAGTTGGCAAGTGAGGCGCACTGCACCATCTTGTATAGAGGCTACCTTGTAACCTCCCTTTCCTTTATCTACTTCTTTGTAAGCTTCCTTAATGTGTTGCACTAGGGAACGGTCTGAGGCCTTCCCTGGATAAAACTGTTGAGGGTCAGTATCCTTCACTCTTAAGCCTGTGATCTGGTGGATCAACGTCGGATCCACAGTAATCCATTTTTTGAGACACAAGTATCCTCCATGATAGCACAAGATGAGTATTTTAACGCAAGCATTAACCTCTTAGTGGTGGACAAAATGTTGGATCTTCATCACATTCAGCATGGTGGACTACACCAGACCCTTAATCCATGGCTGTGAATTTGTCAAGTATCGGTGGCGTTATAACATACGTAGTTCTTCATGTCTCCTAAATTGAAGTTGTTGTTCTTCAGTAGCAGGATATGTCCTAACTGACTCCCAACTATGTGTATTCCTTTCAGAATGTACACGGTAAACACAATGTACTCATAATCTCGGGGGATGTTGTCATGGTTCACAACACCAACCAAAGTTGGGATATACTCTGGTAGGATCGACGGGATCTTCTTCGCATTAGACATATCACTACGGTGATTACTTCATTGCTCAGTCACGGGGTTGACATGTCTAGAACGACGTCTAGTCGAACGGGAAGCATGTAGTCCCCTAGTCAACGATGCCTGGACACCTTAGGATATTAGTCTTTCGGCCATTATATTCTTGAGGAATTCCTCGACAGACTTCTCTAATTCACTAGGTTCACCCGACATTATAAATTTTAAAGAGACAGGTCGGGGTAGACAAACGGACATGCGAGATAGACAAGCGGATAGGTGGGGTCTAGTTTCAGATAACATAGCTCGACACTTGGACAATTCTCTGTTTATCTTATTCAATCACGGGTAGAAAAAAGTGGTCCCGACACAGGAGGATTCAAAGGAAAAGCTCAGGAGGAATAGCACTCATCTACGTGCAGGAGAGACTCAAGTCAAAGAGGTTGCAGGGAGAAGAACAAAGGTCGAGGCCTTTGAACACTTGGAATTCTTTCAAGTGTTGGCAGAAAGTGTGCACGAGCTCAAGAGGAGCAACTTTGGCCGTCGGATCAACCGAGAAGTTCTAGACCATTGAAGATTTCACGTCTAGGAGGCAGTGCAAGAGAAGCACATAGGAGAAATGATCTGAACCGTCAGATCTTATTCGAGGAACCTGACAGCCATCAGATCTGTCGAGATTTGCACGAAGGTTAAACCCTCATGACTAGAGCGAGAGTCCCGAAGGAGTTTGTATCTGGATATCGACATCTGAAAGTCTGGAGGATGAGAGTCTGGGCCCTCGACATCAGAAATCATGAGATTGCAAAATTGAATCTGAGCCGTCTGTCTGCGAGAGGACACATGTCATGGAATCGCCCATATCGGGGATTTGAACA
The DNA here is from genome assembly GCA_009831015.1 of Picea engelmannii. Lineage (NCBI taxonomy): Eukaryota > Viridiplantae > Streptophyta > Pinopsida > Pinales > Pinaceae > Picea > Picea engelmannii. The sequence goes on from ML777780.1 coordinate 34,146, forward strand.
TCGGATATCAGAGGAGGAAGTCTCTTGACTTCACGAGTGGTGAAGTCGCAAAGAGATCACAACCATCCATCTGAGGAGGATAGGTGGCAGAGATCCAGGGATCTCGCGAACTCAGAGGTTCGCAGGGTGAGAGTCCCGTAGTTGGGAGCTCCAAGTCACGAGTTGCGAAATCGTGAGGAGTGGGGATCATCATTGGATCCAGGACAATGGGAGGACCGTTGGATCAGGAACCCCATCGCCTATCATGCGTTCGAGGGTTTGGAGGTGGAGAGGAGTCACTTTCGATATCAGAAGTGGTGAAGTGTCGAAAGTCGAGGCACGGAAGGGACACGTGGCAGGAGAGAAAGGTGGGGCCCATGTGACAGACAGGCAGACATGCATCACCTGGTGAAAGGAGTCAACACCCCGTTGACTTCTTGCGTCTTGGGGATTCATGGGATAAGAGCATGGGAGTTCAACCTTTGAACTCACGAAGGTGCGAGAAGTGAGAGGAGCTAGCGTTAAGGTCTATCCAGTGGTCACGCGCAGAGGGAGCTGACAGGGAAAGGGGCTATGCCCATTTCGCGATGTCGGGTATCACGTGATTTTGAAGGAAGAGTCGAGAGCTTCGACTTGTGAACTTGTAAGATTGCGAGTTGCGACAAGTCCCAAATGAAATAGGGCCATGGTCATATGAGGGATGGTCATGTGGACCAGGAGGTAGTCCTGGGGGCTAAATGCTATTAAATACATTTCGGTAATTCGGTGATCGGGAAGCCAAGAGGATAGAGGTTCTCGACATCAGGGATCAGGAAGTCCCAAAACCCAAAAACTCCATTTCGGGGGAAATTCACAGTCGTGTGCAGAAGACGGTGAGGAAAGGGGAAGGACCTATGGATCGATTTTAACACTGATTCCAACAGGGAATCCGAAAGAGCTACTTCGGCTCGTGAAGATTAGACTGAACGATCCTTTTGATCGGGAGGTCGGGCATAGGGACCCTGTGGGGTATGTGGCTACGTCAAATTGCGAACGATATAAACAAGGCTCTACTTGGCTGATGATGCAAAACTTCTTAGGAAACGGTTTATAATGCAAAGGGAGAACCGGATAAAGGCTCAATACTGCAAATGAAGGCATGAGATGCAATCACAACGTATCACCAAAAAATATCCTTTTTTATGTATTTTAGTCTATTTGGTGTGAAAAAGGGGTAAACTTGTTCCAAATAGATGTCTTTTCAAATCCAATTTACGAGTGTGAAAAAGACAAGTTCACTCGGCAATCTTTTCCATTTTTGATAACGAATCGAAAAAGAGATTAACTAAGACTCATGACCTTTCAAATCTAGTTTAACGAGTGTGAAAGGGGCATATCACTTGGCAATATTTTTGGTTCTTAGATGAGTCGGAAAAGAGCTTAACTAAGACTCATTTTTGGGAGTCTGCGGGGAATAAGGCCGCATGTGCATGAATGAGAAATGAGGTTCATTATAAAGCCATGTATCAAGTTATAATGGACTCTCGGTGCTAAGGAAAAAACTCGGCATGGGCACCAAATGACAAAGGGGATCTAACTAGGGCACCCATTTTTTGTAAGTCTCTACCATTTATTAGCGACACTACTTATAACAGACATAAGGTTTTGTGTCACAACAAATGGGTTTGTACCTAAGGCATAAAAAAGACGGTAGTCGAAGGATAAGGACAAAATGCACGATGGAGTGGATACCTATCCTATATGATAGGTTATGAAAATACATGCCTGAGGTGATGAACGACCAATCATGATGTTGAAATCCACAAGAAAACTGAGTCGAAACTACAACAAACCATCTCAAAACCACACTTGAATTAGTCTGTTAGGTTAAACAATAGCATGAAACTATAAAAAGTGGGTAAAAATAGCTTATAAATAGTAATAAAATAAAAAACTACTGTATCATTTTGATTTTTACCCAAATAGTGCAATTTGGACCAAAAATACCTCAAAGATTCAAATGGATTGCGGGAGCATTGGGAAACAAAATCACGAACCGTCTGGATCAGGTAACTCTTCATCTCATCTTCTTCAAATTCAGTGTATTACATTTTTGAATTAGGTTCCAATTTTTTAGTTTTTGAGGGTGTAAATTAGGATTTTCGGTGTACGTGAGTCTCCTTTGTTAAGGTCACGTGTATGACAAGGTATACGCCCTTGTGTGAACCATAGGGAGTGTTTATCAAGCCCTACATGCGACTGTGTGCAAAGAAGGCCGTGTATATTTACGCAAATGGCCAAAAAAGGGTTTCTAACTCAAAAAATTGATTTCTTTTTGCAAGATGGTCCTGGAATGGAGAGAGCGAGAGCATGAGGAGGTGGATGCAACTGTTGAATGATATTCAGTGGCTCAAGTGGCTCTAATACTCTTATGTGGTTTGTACAAATTTTGGGCTCTCAAAGGAATGAGGGCCCAAGTGAGGTTATTAGAGATGTTGGTGGGTTACTGGGACCCTGATAGAGAAATCTTTATCCTCGATGGACAACCACTGAGAATTGAAGTAGAGGACATCTACTTCTTGAATGGTCTATCACACTAAGGGGAGGTTGTGAACCTCAAGTCATACGGAGCAGTGAGTGGGATGAATATCGAAGAGTATATCGATGCCCACTATATAGCAGGGACTCCCAAGGTGGGAAGTCAAGTCCCCATCCGGGAAATAAGTAATCTCAGTTTGAAGATCATAGTTCTCGTGCTTACCGTGATCATAGGTTTGACCTCATTTCATCAAGCATCGAGACCGCTTATGCTTTACGCAGTAGATTTTGCTAGACCCACTGTTTACAGCTGGTGTACCTCAGTGCTGACCAATATGAAAGGTCAGTTTACAAAGTGCAAACAAGGGATTAAGAGAAACTCCGGGTTTGCCTCTATTCTTTGCAGCTTCTTTTTCGAGTGGGTTCCAGGTCCAGGACCTAGAGTGGAGGTTCTTCCTAGAGGACCATGTGATCCAGCCATGGTACGGTGGATTGGGGTCATGAGACGGCAGGGGGAGGTAGGGTGACCAGACCTTACAACGATGATTTTTTCTTCTGGTGGCGGCAGCAGATCATTGCCTTGGACGACTATCCCTATGCGGGGATTGATTTCCAAGGATATGTTGATATTCCACTTCCACGAGGGGTCGCCTATGGTGATATAGGTAACAAATTTTTAAATATTTCATTTTTTTTGTATTTTTGTATTTAAGGAAAAAAAATATTTTTGGAATGGTTTTTGAGTATTAACTAGACACTTGTGTAATCATAGACATGGGTTCACGATGTCCAGAGGGATTCCTACGACATAGACAGAGGAACCTGGGAGATGAGGCAGCGGGAGGAGAAGTGGAGAGAGTCCTACAAAACGTGCAAGGAAACCTGTCTCGTTTGGCACATAGGATTCCTATGGTTCAGGTAGAGGATCTACCCGAAGCCATGTAATGACAGGTGGTCGATGTACCTAAAGCATGGGTATGACTCTTGTAGCATCTCACAAATGCCGTGATTTTCTACCATAACACATATCTGATGCCACAGGCGCAGATGTCATAGGTTATGTATACCAGTTGTATATGTGTATTGAGGTTTTTAGCCCCAATTTTGTAATATAAACACCATATTTTGAAATATATAAAAAAGTATCTTCGGCTTTAATTATATCTTACAATGTGTACATTGATTTAATGGTTTTCTTTTCTTTATTAATGTGACAAATGGAAATCTAAAACATAGTTAGCATAGGCATCAGATACATGATTAGAAATCCTAGGAATGTGATAATATGTAATAAAATCAAATTTCCATTCTAAAAGATGTACCCGTAGGAATCGGCAGAGTAAAGTAGGATCACGCACATGATAATGACCATTCAACTGACATAATACTAACTGGGAATTCATGCGAACTTCTAAAGAGAGAATACCATGCGAGATAACATTGCGCAAAAGTTCTATGACGAAGCTATATTCGGCCACATTATTCATGGATGGCCCTAGGCATGCGCCACCTGAAGACACTTGCAGACGCTCGAGTGAGTAAACCACCCAAGCAGTGGAAGTCAAGTTCCATGTATGACGACTGGCTCCGCCTACAAATCCTAGGTAGACCGAAGACTCTGTTGACATCTGCGAACAAAGGGAAAACTCGATAAGCAAGCTAAAGACAAAAGAAAAGGATGAAAGAGATGTATATACACTAAATTTACACTAGTATACAAATATTTACGCTGAATCCTAGGGCTCAAGCATAGTACCTTTTCAAGTAGAGCCCATTTTTGGGCTCAACCAACTTATTTCCCTCATAATGTTCTAATTCGTAGGCTCATTTTTCTAGGACACGTCACACAATGTAAGGACTGTGCCACATGGGTTTAAACTTGTCTGCCCCTAGTGGTTCTTTGGATTGATCATAAAAGAGGACCAAGTCACCCTCTATATACAACCAGGGACACACAGACTTGTCATACTAAACCTTGACATGTTTCTTGTTTGCCTTGATAGCTATAAAAGTGTCTCGATGCTGCTCGTCAAGACTCTCTAGGTGCACAAGGCGTCGCTCTAAATATGAAGTTTCAGGTAGGAGTTCGACTGCCATCTTGAGAGAAGGGATTTCACATTCAATAGAAAGGATCGAATCCACATCGTGCACTAATTGAAAAGGGGAAAAATTGATGGCATTCTTAACTGAGGTTCGATATTCCCAAAGCGCGGGATATAGCATGATGTGCCAATTGGAATTACTTCGACTGACAATTTTTTGCAAAATAATCTTGAGAGACTTGTTGATGGCCTCTACTTGCCCATTTTCTTGAGGGCAATAAGGGTATGAATGACCATGTCTAAAGCCTAGCTTAGATGCTAGTTCTACCATCATTTCATTTTGAAAGTGACTGCCATGATTAGTGACAATATCACTCATGATACCGAACCGAACGATAATTTGGTTGAACATGAAGAAGGCTACAAACTTCCCATCGTATTTTACGGTAGGCATGGCCTCGACCCACTTCGTAAAGTATTCTATGGCCATGATAATGTGTTGATTCCCCCCAACCAAATTCATGTTGCAATCGACAAAATCTATCCCCCATTTGGTGAAGGGACCGATGGTGATGACTAGGTGAAGAGGGGCTGGATGCGAGTGCATTTTTCGAGTGAACACCTGGCAGGGGTGACACTTCTTAACCGCTTCAATAAAATCTTTAAATATAGTGGGCCAGAAATAACAAGATCTCATGATTTTTTGGGCTATTGTAACCTCGGATAGGTGACCAACACAAGCCCCTTTGTTGAAATCATTTAGGACTGACTCGGCTTCTTTGTGAGTTAAGAAATGATGCAAGATATTATCTACTCCTCAGTGATATAAAGTGTTTCTGATGATGGTATACTTTTTGACTTGGTATCTAACACAACATCTATCATCTCGTGAGAGATGCTGAGTGAACTTCAAGGTTTGAAGATATAAAACAATGTCTCCATACCAGGGATTGGAAAACAAGACAAGGAAAATGTGTTCGTCTGCAAATGAAGCAACATGGATAACATCCTTGTCTAATCATGGAAAATCGAATATCAATTCTGCAAAAAATAGTGATTTGTTGGACTTGGCTGAAACAAAGTCGAGATCAAATTCTTGTAAGATGACAATCCATTTATTATATTTTCCCTCGATGATATGTCTAGTAAGGATGTATTGAAATGGATTGACATTGACCACCACTGTGGTCTTGCAAAGTAATATATAGTGACGTAAGCGTTGGACTGCGTGAACAACATCCAAAGCTAGATTTTCAACGTGAGATTAATTAAGCTCAAGGCCGAATAAATTTCGACTGAGATAGTAGATGACGTGCTCATGGAGCTCATCATCCTCTTGAAATAAAACCATACCAATCGTCTATATAGATGGGACAATATATAACATGTAATCTCTACTCTAATCATGAGATTTTAGCAGAGTGGCCGATACCAAGGCTTTCTTCAAAGCATCGAAAGACTCCTAGGCTCACTCATCCCAGATAAAGGGGGTGTCTTTCTTCAAGAGGTACATGAAACCCTTAGTAATATTGGCATAATTCACTATGAACCAAAGTAGAAAGTTATATTTTCCTTGTAAACCTTGAAGCTGTCTAATTGTGCGCGAGGGAGACAACTGAAGTATTGTCTCAACCTTAAGAGAATCTACCATGATCCCAGTCTTGGAAACTAAAAATCCTAAGAGATGACCAAACTTAATGCAAAATATGCATTTATGAGGGTTTAACCTGATTCTATAGTAACAACATCTTTCAAAAACTAGCCCAAGGTGTATAACATGATCCACTCTCCTGCGAGAGTGAGTAGCAAGATCATCCGGGTAGGCTTCCACTATGTGCTTGAGATCATGAAAAGCAAAATTCATGGCACATTGGAAGGTTGCTCCGGCATTTTTAAGGCCGAAAGGCATTTTCGGTATGCAAAAGTACCCCAAGGACATATAAATTCCGTCTTGTGTTGGTCCTCAGGTTTGATCTGGATTTGGTTATAGCCTGAAAATCTGTCAATAAAAGAAAATATTTCACTTCTCGCGCACTCATCGAGAATCTGATCAATGAAAGGCGTGGGGAAGATATCTTTAGGACAAGCCTTGTTTAGGTCGCAAAAGTCCATACACACACAGATGGTTCCTTGCTTTTTATTTATAGATATAAGATTGGATACCCATTTGGTCAAGGGAACCGGGTAGATGAAGCTGACATTAAGCAACTTCTCCACCTCTGCCTTAATACCAGGGGCCTTCCTAGGATTGACAGCTCTAAGACATTGTCGAACAAGTTTAGCATCTGGGTAAGTTCTAATCCAATGTTCAAAAATCCGAGGGTCGATCCCTGGCATCTCTTCGTATGACCAAGCAAATACATCTCGAAATTATTTGAAGGGATCGGTGTAGATCAAAATTTCTTCTTGTGAACAATCTGCACTTATATTTACTTTCTCAATCTTGCCATGGGTACGAGAGATATCGATCGAGACGGTAGGAGAAATAATCGCTATATTTCCCTCGGCATAAATTACGTGTGTATTAAGTGGAAGTATTCTGTGACCGACTATCTCACTCAAGGTAGACCGAAAATCATCTTGCTCGATTCTTTCAAGACTTTGGAGAAGATAGGATTGATGATGCATGTCATCCCATGGTCTCTCAGAAGCATTCATGGCTTCGAGGATGCCTTTTTCTGAAAGAAAAGTCTCATCTAGGAAATCATGCGAACAAGATAACGAGGTGGCCCATACAGGCCTAAGAACAAGATCCTCCTCATTTGTCTACGAGGTAACATGATCAAGATTGGCGGAAGAGTCAAGAACAACTTGATATGCAATCTCCACTGCCGATAGTGGCATAGCCATGCTAACATGCAACTATCCTTCACACAACGAAGTCAGATAAAGTAGGGTCCATGGATCACTAAAATAGGAAGTGCGGAAAGGAATGGACCTCCCTCTAGAAGTGGGCTTCCTAGACATGGTGTAAACATGGTGAATCAGTGTTGAGAAGTTGAAAGTACCCATGAGGGAAGAATACATTCTGATGCCGATATTCTCAGTTGTCGGCTGAGAATTTTCAATCACAGGGATCGACGGTCCAACAAATGCGTTAGAAATAGAGTACGCAAAGGATAATTGGTCGATAGTCACGATATCCCCTTGTTGAGGAAAGCAAAGTACATGGAATATGAACGATACGACAATGACCATAGCATAGGTCCAATTGCGACCTAGTAACAAGTTATAATCGAGAGGTGCATCAACTACCTCTACCTCCACCTCTACCATATTCCCACCTAACTAGACCAGAAAGGTGGGGAGAATACCATGAGGGTGTAAGGAATGACCGTCAAATGCAGTCAACATGTTCAACGACTTGGAAAGGGTTGAAGAATAGAGAGCTTTCCAATAGACCAGAGACATCACACAGGCGGCATCACCTTCATCAACGACTGCTCGTTTGATAGTATACTTGGAATAATCCACGTGGATTTGGAAATCCACATGGTAGGGTAGGCAAGGATTCACATCCGTTATGTCAAAATTCATAACTTTCAAGCCACTAGGTTCTAGATATCCTAAGGTAGAGAGTAAGGAATTCCTCTATGATGGACATGTTTGGAGTACCTCCAAAGCCGACATCGCACAAGGGGTTTGGCCCAGATCCTCAACAATAGAGTAGTTTTGGGCAGCTCTAGCATTAGGGTTGTGGGTAGAGTGCTTAAGTACTCCTTTTAGAATACGAGGTAGTGGCTTTGGTTTCTCAATATGTAAGTTCGTTTCTGGAGGGGAAGGAAGAGCTTCTAGACTGGTACTAGCTTTTAAAGAGCTGTAATCTCGAGAGTGAGTGGCTATATCAATTTTCACATCGACCATATTGATACAAGCACGGTCGCCATCTTGCGATGGTGGGTTTTGACTTCCACCAGATGCATTTCTGACGTTCAAAGAGATTGAGGCTAAGTGTTGGTTGTGTGGGAATGGATTTGTCATCACAACAGGTGGTAGATTTAAAAGCCTCACAACTTTTGTGAGTTTCAGGCATAAATGTGTAAGGTGGTCATCGGTACAAAGTTTACACAGAAATTTCACCTTATGTTTCTCTTTCTTGCCCTCTCCAACATTATCATTTTGTTTCCCATTATTATCCTTGTCCTTAGGTTTATTATTGTTCTTTCCACCCTTACGATTGTTTCAACCTTTCCTTTTATTCCCATCTAGTTGTTGGTCACCATTTTGGTTCTTCGATGATTGCACTGAATGTACATCTGCCGATTGGGTGGGTTTGGAGGATGCAGATGAAGCAGATCCTCCGAAAGACTTCGTTTCCGATTATGTGGACTTTACATTGGCAGACCCTACAATGCCATCGGCATGAGGTCCGGGATTTTGTCTAGTATCGTGATTTGGCTGCGGTGTGTCTGGAAGAAGGTGATATAACATCCCAGACTGAGCATATATCAAATCGAGTTGTTGGGATCTAAAGATAGCTTCTTCCTCATTGAAGACCCCAAAATTAGAAACATTCTTCGAGATAGGAGTATGCAAAGTCTTTAGGAACCATTCTAGAAGAAAGGTCGAGGGTATAGAAGTATTAATCAACCACCTCCGTCTATGCCATTCCTGGATATGTTCCGAGATGTGAGGGTCGGTACCCTGGCGTAGAGTCGAAAAAAGTTCAAGGTCAACATCGTAACAAATGGGCAATTGAAAGTGGTTGAGAAAGGCTAGCAACAACTGATGGAATGACCCATATGTCCCCCTAGGTAGCTCAATATACCATTGCAATGAAACTCCAATGAGAGTGTGTTGAAACAATCATAATCTAATAGAATCATGGTTTAGACAATTCGATTAGCACCAAAGGTGAAAAGTAGTGACGTGATCACCAGGGTCCTCTCCATTCTTACCTTCAAACTTTAGAATGTCTGACGAAAGTTTGGTAGGGATAGGGGGCCATGTGGGATCATGAATCACTGGGTCATTCATTAACTAGACAAGTCTCACAGATTAAGTGTGGCCAGAAAAGGGAGACAAGGTTGTGACATCTGGCCCCACCCTCCCGCAAAAGATTGTGCATTAGGAACTGCATTCCATCCAAGATTCTGGTAAGGACCAAAACCATGTCCAGAATTATAAGGACCTCCTCCAGGATGATTCATATAAGATGGGTTGGGCATTATTCCAGCAAGAATGTTCTGATAAGGATTATGAAAATTGCCCCCAAGAAGATTAGATCCAAGCTGGGGGTTTTGAAAATTTCCCCCAACTGGATTGGATCTAGGTTGGGGGTTGCCCAAAGTGTAAGATTGACCTCCTCTAGGCGGGAACCCAATTGATTGAAGTGGATTCGTCATGCCAAAAGTATTGGTTGGAATCAACACCAAGGAGGTAGGGATGTAAGGCAGAACTTGTCTGCCAGCTAGGTTGTTCCATCCAACTTTAGAAGGATTAGACCCGGGGCTAAGAAAAGGGACACTTCCTAAATTAGGATTCGTTTGGGGGATATGAGAACCACCAAACAGAAAAGGGGTGTAAGGAGGTGCAGTGCCCTCAAGTCCAAGGCTAGCATTGGGGCCAACAACTGGGATGGCAGTTGAAAACTGCGATGTGAAGTTAGGAATACCATAAGAAAATGGACTAGAAGCCATAGGGATGGACTCAACATTGTAACCCGATGAGTGACCAAAACCCCCGAAAGGGTTCGAGGAAAGAGATGAAGCATTAACTAGAGGCTGAGCCATAGTACTAGTATAAGCCTCCGACACTGCAACTGTAGTGGTTGCAAGAGTCGAAGGGTTGCCATGAACTATAATGGGTATGGCAGTAGAAGAAGTCCCAGTGTTATGAAGACTAGACTCAGTACTCATCCTTGTGGAAACACAATTCTGAAAGGTGGATGTGTGTGTACCGCTTATACAAACGCTATGCCTTTTAGAAGGCAAGAAACCGAAATCCGGTGGTAACTATAGCAACCGAAGGGACCGGTGGGGAAGTTGGTCCGACTCCACGATGACTTATGACTCTACAAAATACAAATAGATCCTAAGGCAAGCTATTAGTAAAAGAGCATACCAAAAAGTCAAATGACCAATACGCATGCAAACGGGCTAAAGTGGATGAGTGGCCTCCCTTGCTAAAGAAGGTATGCCTCATCCAAGAGGGACTTGAGACTCCCTGCTAAAGTTTGGAGGTAACAAAATTAGTTATAGGGGCTCTCGTGGGCTTAACAACCAGTCGGTTGGATACCCCTGGAGAGGTAATCCTCCATAAAGGTTGTGTGTTGTCCGACCCCTATCTGACCTAGGGTACAAGAAAAATAACCCCTGCAAGTAACCTATAAGATACCTAACTCAAGAAACTAATAAACCACTGTATAACTGATGCATAGGAGAGCAGTCGTAAGTCCAGATCAATGTATGGGAAGGGTAGCAAAGACCTAAACCTTGAAAGCACCGCCTCTCACAGAGGTATGGGTACTAGCAAGATCCCCAAATATGAATAAATCCGTAGAAATATCTCTGACGCTAGGCGAGTATCCAGGGGTTATCCCTTCAACTAACATTGCACGGCCTCGTGATTAACTCTGGTGTGAGCAGAGCCTCCTGATATTACCAATTATACAATGGACTTCTCAACTCCCTGTCTCAGACACATACGTTGATTTAATTTCCTTGGAGAAGTTTACTCACAAAATCCTATTCCAAGGCACTAAATCCTAGACTAGTTTGTGCACCCTAAAAATAAAATCGTGAGTAATCAATTTTAATTTAAAGCATAAATTTTATTGGTCGTGATTACTCAAAAAGGTATGGAAGCAAAACTCATGATGTTATGACTCTGCAAAAGATAAATATGAATATAATGCAAACTCTACCTTTAAGTTTTCAATGAATGATATGCTAATAAAAACAATGCAAGTTTCAATTTTAACTCTGTAATTCAGAAGTAAAATGCAATATTTCACTAAATGTACTAAGCTAATGATAAAGGTTCAAAGAAAAAAATGTTAACCAATGCAAAATGCCTATTTTTTTGTATTTTCAATATATCAGAAAGAAAATGCATGGACTAAGAAGCAACCTGATATAAAAATTCTACTATGTATAAATGAAATAACTCAAGCAGAATACCAAGCAGCCAAGCAAAAAACCCAAGGTTCAAGGACAAATGAAAAATGAAAAAACAATGAGAAAGACTATGCCCATAAATTCAACTCCCAATAGGCTTCCTGTTAACCCAGAGAAGCTCAACAGGCACTACAGAGACTTAAGAAGGCTCAACAAACATCAAAACTCACGCAACAGTCACTAAACCAAGCAAGCAAGCAAGGAAAAGTGGTATACATGATTTTTCAAGAGAATAACACGTATATACGTAGCTTGCAGAGAGGTATAACGTGTGTGTACACAACTGTCAAGGAAAAAGGAGCGTACACGATTTGAAACAAGGCCAGGAAATGGAAAAAAGGTTGAAAACTTAGACTCATAGTGAACAGAATATGTCAAGCAGTGATACGACAAGAAACACAAAGGAAAAAGTGAAATGCAAGAATAAAAAGTACTTCAACCATTAGAAGTAAGATCTGTCCCCAGTGGAGTCACCATTTCTGTTACGAGGGAAAAACTCTCTATGGCCAAGGGTAAACCACAACAAACAGGTATGACTGTAGAAATCAACTCAATTCCATTGTATGCTGTATAAACTAATGTGTAAGATAAGAAAAAGGCCTATCTCAATCCAATGTTTGATGATGTTCCATCATTGAGAACTTCGGCCCAAAGCTTTATACCTACAATAAGTTCTCAAGAAACACACAAAGAAAGTATATAATGATAATGTAAAGGGGTTAGCACATCAGATTGCATAATCCATTGATAAACATTACAAACATGCCCATGGATAATAATCATATATTTGCACGATACCAATAGGATGGGAAAGGAGTATTTCTATTAATAATTGATCAACATAAGTGTCAGCATTACAGACTTCCGTGTCGACACGGTTCGAAACCAAGGAACCAAGTTCCTTCCAACTGTGCCTCCACCACTTCAATCCTCCACCAAAGGCAAGCTCAAAGGAGAGAGACAATTAGGTTCTCTCAACAATAGGGAAAGAGCTTGGGGGATGAACATTGTTTTCAGACTTGAGGGACAAAGGGATGTAGACTCAATATGAAGTAATTTCTCTAGAGTAACTTTGCTCTCAAATTTGAATGCTTTATCCTCTTTTCCATAGCTCAAAATTGTTCTCTTATAGCCTTCAAAATGCAACTGAAGGGTCGAGTCGGAATGTTTCCAATATATGGAAGGCCAAGGATCATAGATCTCTTTTCGTGACATGGAAACTCAACTCCATTTTTATATTTTCTGGCACAAATATCGATGTACACGGGCTGTAGTGGAGCATCTTGTGTATACGCTTGTTGTATAGATGATAGGGCGTGTATATGTGAAAAAATGTTTATTTTTAGCTTTGGATTTATCAAAAAAGGATGATAAGTCTGCATAGGGAAATGGAAAAAGGCCCTCTATGCAAGATAGAAATGGTGAGACAAATATTGCTATAGCATGTCCCCAAGGATAAGTTCACTCAGTGCATGCAAGAGATGGATGTTACACCAATGTTTCCCAAACATCAACACTCCCTCTCAATGAGGGAGACATTCTACATTATGCCAATATTACCTTTGAATATTACCTTTGAAGATTACCTGTGGGTATCTCTCAAAAAACTTCAACATGTCACCATGACATCCATTACCTCACAATGCATATGTACTTCATCATGTGCACCCTTGTGACTTCACAACCAATGCATCCAAGTCCTGTGTTTAGTTCTCAAATAACTATAACATGTCCCCAGGACATCCACTACCTTGAAATGCATCTTTACCTCACCACGTCCACCCTTGTGACTTCACAACATGCATCCAGGAATGGTGGGTAGCTCTCTAATAGCTACAACATGTCATCATGATACTATCCACTTTCCCACAAAAAACTTGGATATTTTATGCGTGACATATAGTACGCTGCAATAACATATGTACCTCATCTCTTCAGCATGCATCTAGGCTCGGTGGGTAGCTATCCAATGGCTACAACATGTCATCATGACATAAACTACCCTGCGATAACATATGAATCCATCACTCCTTCTGAAGAGGGACTATGCTAAGCTTGTCCATGAAGTACTCAAAATTTATCCTTGACAATGACTTTGTTAGCACATCCACAACCTTCTCATCAGTAGCCAAATATTGGAGCCTTCTCCCTTTTGCACCATATTGGAGACTCATTTCTCCCTTCTGTACCAAGTTTCTAGCAACCAAGTGTCACTTCCATGAGACACAGACTCCAAGTATGATACCACACGAGCTCACATCCATCGAATGTTGAACATGTGAATCCATAAATCCTCGGATATACATAGTACAACATGACATCACCCCATTCAACCAAGGTCTGTGGCTAGCTCTCAATAGCTACAACATGTCCCCATGACATCCACTCCCTGCGATGCATCAATACCTTATCATGTGCACTCTTGTCCCAGTGCCAACCCTTTTTCATGCTGGATAATTTCCACTTGTCTCAGTACCAACCCTTTTTCATGCTGGATGAGAAGACTTAGTGTGAGTCCTTTTTCATGGCAGATGAGTTCCACTTGTATCAGTGCCAACCCTTTTTCATGATGGATGAGAAGACTTAGTGCCAACCTTTTTTCATGTTGGATGAGTTCCATATGTCTTAGTGCCAACCCTTTTTCATGTTGGATGAGAACAGTCAATGCCAACCCTTTTTCATGTTGGATGAGTTCCACCAGTCTCAGTCCCAACCCTTTTTCATGTTGGATGAGAACACTCAGTGCCATCCATTTTTCATGTTTTATGAGTTCCACATGTCTCATTTCTAGCCCTTTTTCATGCTATATGAGAACTCTCCCTTTGAAGCGGGACCACACCAAGATTGTCCCTGAAGTACTCAAGCTTCATCCTGAACATCGGCTTGGTAAACACGTCCACAAATTGATCCTCTGTAGTCACAAAAATGGAGCCTCATTTCTCCCTTCTGCACTATATCCCTGATATAGTAATATCTGATCTCGATATGCTTCAATCTGTCATATACCATAGGATTCTCTGAAGACTTCATGAAACTCTGGTTGACACACCAAATGTAGGTCGCCTCTAGTCCGAAACCAAATAACACAGAAAAAAGTTCTCAAAGCCACACTTCTACTGTACATGCTTCCAAATACTTAGGTTCAGTTGTACCGAGCGCCACACATGAATGCTTCCTGCATCTAATAGAGCTTCTTACTCCTTACTATAGTACCTAGCTCCCTGTGGAACTGACCGTCTAGTTCCCTCTCGAGCACTGAATATCAATTGAATATTCAACCTATTGACTTCATCACTTGTTCTCTAGAACAAGTCTCATCATCCTCTTCTTGTAGGTCTTACCTACAAGTCAAATTCAGTCCAACAATCTACAATTTCTGAAGCCACACTGCTTCACTACTTGCTGCACATGCATACTTAGCTTCAACCGTACTGAGTGCCACAAATGACTACTTCTCACATATGACAGATCCTCCTAATATTTACTGCAGTACCCATCTCCCTATGGAATTGACTTTCTATCTCCCTCTCGAGCACTGAATTTCAACTGGATCTTCAACCTGTTGAATTCATCACTTGTCCTCCAGAACAAGTCTCGTCATCCTCTTCTTGTAGTTTTTACCTACAAGTCAAATTCAATCCAATAATCATCAATTTATGAAGCCACACTACTTCTTGCCTTGCTGGATATGCTACCACATCCTATGCCTCAACCATAATGAGTGCTACACAAAATTTCTTCTTACTGCTCCATGAAACCATACTAGAGCCTAGACTGAAGCAATATGTCGAAGTACTCTTCTGATCAGGAATACTGCTGGACCAATCTGAATCGGAATATCCATATAACCCGAACTCATGGTCTATCACATACCAGAGGCCATAATCCAATGTACCCTTAAGGTACCTCATCACATGTTTTGCTACAACCAAATGAGCCTACCTGGGCTACTCCATATATTGACTCAGGGTGTTTAAAAAAAAACATATATCTGGTCTTGTGTTCGTCAAGTTCATCAATGAACCCACCATTTTCCTGTACAAAGTAATATCCACAGTCTCTAAATTTGTAACCTGTAAAAAATTAATATTTGATACCATAGGTGTAGCCATTGCCTTGCAATCCAACATCCCAAAACTCTTTAGGATTTCTATTGTATACTTCCTTTGATTCAGAAATATCTCATCCTGTCTTTGCGATACCTCGGGACCGAAAAATTAATGCATCATCACGAGATATTTCATCTCAAACTAAGCAGCAAATTTTTTGTTCTTACAATCTGAGATGAGATTTTCCACACATGTTTAGAAATAGGTCATCCATATACAACAATATTATTAGCAAACCATCATCCACAACCTTAAATTAAAGGTTACGATATGCATTGTTGTTTGTAAATCCTAAGCTCGTCAGAAAATTTTCAATCCTTCCATACCATGCTCTGGCTGCTTTCTTTAATCCTACTTTCTTTAATCCATATAAATCCTTCTTCAATTTTCACATTGAGTGTCCCGCAATTGTCATGTACTCAACAAAGTGTTTTGTGACTACAATGACCATTCTTCTTGATCAGGTTTCCATCTGTGCCACATGAAGAATTTTAGTCCTTCCAGATGTTGAAATCCACACACTTTGAGTCTTATGTCATTATAAGACTATGCCAAGGTCATTATCCATTGGTCAAATTACCATGACCAATCTCGAGAGAATTTCAGCCCAATGTTGAAACATTAACACTTATGGATAACTTCTAAAATTACATAAAATGTCAACACTCCCTTTGCATGTGCTGACCTCCTCTTCTTCTTCATTACATGGACATCCACAACTCTATGTCTGGATATTCCTGCTTCATGTTGCTTCCTGTGACTGTCATTATGGCTCCTTCTCAGAGATATTACCTGTGATGTGCCCAGAACAAGAAACAAGAACACCAAAAAAAATCTCCTAGAGGAGATCAATTTTTTTTGTGAACAACTATATACAGTGACCCTAGAAATGATATGTCTTCTACTAACACACATCCATCATATACTCGATGTCATATGACTAACCATGTTTATTTTCTAGTGTTAAATTAAACAAGCACAAATTTCTGCAAGTGGTAATTACTTCCAACGATATTACTTTAGTAAACTCTAGAACATCACTAAGTAATTACACTTAGAAAATTTCAACTACTTAGAAACTTCGGCCTCTTCCTTATATCACTTCCCACGTGTGAGAGAAAAATATGTGTGTCTATTGTTGTGTCTTTTTATAGTAATATTAAATTGATCCAAAAAAGACATGTCTCTTTGAAAATTAAATTTTCTTTCTTATAAATAGTTGGAGAATACCTCCCATATCTACCCAAAGATTAATTTGGTTATAATCCATCCACATAGTATTTGACTTTGTTAAATTGTTCCTCCATAATTCATGTGATTCTTTGCATAAATATAGGTAGAAGTAAATATGGAGTACATTCCTCATATTTAGGTAATTAGACAGTTTTACTAGAAATTACTTCCCACCATAATTTATGAAATTCTTTCTATAATTTAGGAAGGAGTAAAATGTAAATATGTTGTACATAGATATTGCAACAACCACATAAATTTAACACTCCCAAGACTTTACTCTACTCCCATTTTCCTGGGCTCTCCTCTGAGGGAGTCAAGCCCAGTCCCACTCTAATACCATGTTGAAATTTTTATAAGAGATGATATTGTATGTGAATGAGTATCTTATTACAATGATGAGTGTTCTATATATAAAGAACATATGGTGACCACGGTGACCATCCATGAAGAGATGCGTCCCTTGGGTAATAAATCTATTTATACTTTATATTATATTATACATATAATATAAATATATTTTATATTTATAATTTATACTTTATTATTATTATTATATATATATACTTTATATTATAAATATATTATTACATTAATATTATAATTAATAATATTGCTTAATAATTAATAATCATATTACTAATTATCAATCTAGTAGAATGTCTTTCTGATGTTGCCCAAACATCAACAAACCACACATGTTGTCATCGAGGGATCGGCCAGGAAGTCTAACAACCAACTCCTTCACACATGAAAATGACAAAGGAAATTGGGAACCCAAAAAGGAATGAATGACTCAATCATCACTTTCCATACGACCGATTAAGTCAGTATATGCCCATTATATTTTGGAGAAAACGATGTAATGAGATGAAACATCCCAATTCTTGTCGTCATCCATCGATTCATTTTATTAATTTAGGAATAAATTGTTATGTATAAATACCCCTTCCCTCTCTAAAATAAGGGGTGAGATAGGAAAAATAAATTTAGTGAACAAGAAATCCATTGCTGTATTTGAGATTTTTTACACTTCACTCTTGTCCAAGTGATGGTGTGTTAATCATTTAAGCACCTTACTGCGTTCTAGAGCCAGTACCTCGACTAAGGAGATAGGCCCCCCTCTTTAGCTCAGTATTATTTTTATTTTCTGTATTTTATAGAAGTAGCTATAACATCTATTCTCTATTTCTTTTATTTCCAACAATTCCTCTATTTAACAATTTGTTGTAACTATGGTATTTTTCCATTGTTTCAACTCCTTTTGCTACTACTCCATGTTGACATCGTAGAACCCTGTTTTCAAACAAATCAATGTGTACCTGTAGAATATATTATATATATTTCTTTTATTTCCAACAATTCCTTTGTTCAATAATTTGCTATGACTCTAATATTTCATGTGTTGCAACTCATGTTGTTGCTATAACATCCCCTTCGTTATGACATCAATAAGTGAGTACAGTAGTGGTAATTTTTTTTTTTGAAACATTAGATTGAACAAAAGTTATAAGACAATAACACACATCAAATTTTACACATACTAATATCATCTAAATTACCACACAAAAAGAATCAATTACAATATCATCGTTACTAAAATATCAACATATGACATAAGATAACGAAGGCGTCTACCCGTCCAACCTACACTGCAAGGTTAGGACCTCTAATACACATAATCAACGCTCAAGTCCAACTTTTATCCGATTGATTTTGACCATTTAAAGTCTCGAGACTGGCGACTGTTATTAGGGGTATGCAACCATGTTTAAATCTGAACCAAGAAGTAATCATTTACAATGACAATTCATTTAATGTGATAATTAATAATGAAAATCCTAATTCAAACATTATTCATCAAATACTTATCCATTGCAAAGTATGATCAATAACTTATTAACTTCTTATTGTATCATCCTAATATCAATAATTCTATCTTGTAACTTAAAAATAAAAAGCACCTACTCACTTTCCAAAAGTTGCGCAAATATACATATGAAGTTAATCAAGACAAAAACTAACATATGCTAGGTTTCTTCTTTTCATTTCTTCTTTTGAAAATTAACATATTATAATTCCCTAAAATTATAAACTTCAATTTATAATTTCAATAAAATATTATTATACTCATAGTAATCTTATCAATAAATTACGAGAAAAAATCATTAGAATAGGACTGTACTTTTATTAATTAGGATTTGTTATCGGTATTAGATATCTAAATATTCAGACCTTAGGGTTACTAAAAGTCCGACATGAAAATATTAAGA
The DNA here is from genome assembly GCA_009831015.1 of Picea engelmannii. Lineage (NCBI taxonomy): Eukaryota > Viridiplantae > Streptophyta > Pinopsida > Pinales > Pinaceae > Picea > Picea engelmannii. Next base: position 53,417 of record ML777780.1, read on the forward strand.
AACACATTTAAACACAAGGATTCCAGTCGCCACAATATTCTACTCAAAATTGTATCGCAATATAAGTTTTCAATCAATTGTCAATAGCAATTTTACTAGATCCATCATGTATAAACACTAACATATTAATATTGAGGATGACGAGAAAAGATGGAACATTTAATTTGTTATCCATTTCCTTAATTCAATTGTGACAATTTACGAATATAAATGGCAACTTTAGATACAAATTTATTTTTGTTGACAAGGTTCTTTTCTATTCTTTTCATCACTATTCTTAATAAAGGTCGGAAGGAAACCTTGGATTGCAACATCATAACTTTACTATTTCACTACAAATATTTTCCCTTTCTTTATATAAGTAATAAAACAAATGATTAGGAAGATAAGAATAATTTTTTCATGAGATAAAATTAGTTTTTGTCAAATCGAATTTGATATTGTGGTAATATTTCTTACTTAAGAGATTAATTTAAGCCACTGTCCAATAATTAAATATATGACCTAAAATACAAATATTGCTATACAATAAATATCGATCAATTTAGCAAGGCCAAAACTTAGTTAAAACACTCCACGAGGAACGCTAAAAATAGTCTGGTAATCCAATACGAATAACTGTCAAGGACTACAAGTGTGACTATGCTACCTTGCACTGGTTAATAAAAAGACAGTTTGTTCCAAATGTCAAGACTACCGAGCAACTTGAGATGCAACTGGAAACACTATTTTTTTGGGGTGACCACTTACGGAAACTGCACTACGGAATAGAGTAGTGTTTACAGTTAACAATACTTCATCTATCAATCATTACCTAACAAAATTCCACCCAGCGATATCTACTACTCCCAAAATTTTGATTATCTCAAACAACTGGAAATTACTTGTTGAAACTCGCCGAAAGGGTATTTTGTACTTCCGTGTGATATAGCATTATTAGTACACTTATTCAGAAGAGAAGAGTAAGGACAAAGGTCGACGATGTAAGGATATAGTTCGTTATTAACATATTCTCCATAATCAACAATCGAAGGGAAACGACAAGGGAACAATTCGGTGGTATGAATTCTTCATTCTACAGATGGAGGTTACATATGAAATTTCAACAAAAATACAATAGCAGTGTACTATAAGTTTGCTACAAGATCGCAAGAAGAAGGTGTAAATTTGCTACAATAGTAGTCAGAACAAAGCTCCAATCACATCTATATAATATTCGTCGAGGCATCTAGACAAAGGTAATTGGTAGAATTCTTGGATCAAATTAGTCGCTTTTAACATATACAGAACAACATAAAAAAATGTAGGTTTAATAGCGCAATCCTTTCATGGTTCACACACAGTTCCATAGGCATTATTAAACTATAGGCATTATTATTGAAGACTATTAGAAACATTCCATTAACATTACATGCAAGAATAGATGAAACGCCTCAATAACCACCATGAACACATGCAATATTAAGAGTGATACATATTAATTATACATGATAAGTTTGCAATGTTTCAACTACTATATATATACAACCATGAAAATTTCTCAATTGGTTCAAGTATATAAGTAGTGCCAATGAAACTACAAAAATCTTTCTTTTTTTTTTTAAATTTGAACAATGAAATACCGTAACCAACATTGAAGATGTAGGAAGTTGGTCGTCAGCTGCAAACTTACGAAATGATCCTTCTCCTTAACCCGCTAATCCAATGACTTCACTGATACCTCCTAGCCAATGCTACGGGTACTCTTATTAACCCTTAGCCCCTCGAGACACAAAGGGGCCACACACAAGAAACCAAAAAATGTAGCTTCAATATTTCCTCACAAGGTAAAGATTCCACTCTTTCTTCAAGCTTTGTATCCCAACTCTCACAAGTAAAGCACAGTCCCCAATAATTTTGGCAACATAGCCTTACCAAGAATAAGAGAGATCTATTTCCCTTCTAAACCATTTGTTTTATAGAAATTTCCTCATTGACACATGTCCACATGCACATTTCATTAACTTTTTAATTAATTTAATTAAGATTATTCCCCCACACACTTGTCACACTCTCCCCAAGTTGCACAAGTAATTACCAGTTTTATTTTATTTAAAAAGTCAATTTCCGTCACATTCCCCAATGTGTTCCTATTTTTTCTCTTAGGTGTCCCTTCATTCCCCAGATTCTCATTTAATGAGTGTCTCCTAAATAGATCTTAGTTAGAGTTGGAATATGAGTCCTCTTCTACTTAGACTTGTGGTAGCTTGACTCTAGATACACCTATTCTCTCATATTTTATTTATTTCTATTTTAAAAATCCCTTTTATTAATTTCATGCACACATGTGCAATTTATCTAATCTTTAGATTTTATTCCCCTTTTTCCTAGAGTTCGATTATTCTCCAATCTTTTAACTTATGTCATACTTCATTTAGTCCTTTAATTAAATTTAGACTTAGACTTAGTCTTAGACTTGGGATTAGACTTTTATTGGGCTTTATATTTAATAATTTATGGTTTTAATTAATTATTTGATTCCAACAAGGTCTAATCATTTCAATGTTTTCTAGGCCACTTAGATTTATTGACTCAAGTTTTTAATTACATGTCATTCCCTTCAAGATGCACCTCCATGCTCCAAGGGTGCCACTCTCCTTTGATTGGGTTTGAAAGTTTTTCTAACCCTTGGATTCAACACTCCACTCGATCGACCTTGTAAGAGACTAAGGGATTCTAAGGAATAAGGACTCCGCCTTATTGCACACTCTTTAGAAATATTCGTGAGCGACTGTCTAAGTCTTCCCTCACGACATCGTGGACCTCAAGAACTAGGTAATCATTAACCTACCATTCAGGCCACGATGAGATTTCTAGTAGGTTGTGACAGGGACGTTTCCACACCTCTCCCTCAATGTTTGGTTTCTATGCATGGCCCGTCTACTCCCTATGTGAGTCAGATTAGCATGTGATGCAGAGCCCACCCCTTCTCCTTAGGGCTTCTGACCTCCTGGTCTAGGATCGTTCACATATGGTGCAAAACCCCTTCCCTCCAAAGGGTTTCTTGACCTCCCGCTCTTGGCTCATTTGAATCTCTAAGTCAGAGCGACTCCCTGGGTCCCTACGCTACCCGAACTTATCTCACCCACACACACATGATCCTCTGCAAGTGACCACGACTACGACCGTGGGTCTGCCTCCTTCGTGGTTTCAGTTTTTGGGGATATTCCAAATCATTTCTTCACTCCTTCCCAAAGCACTCATCTCCGAGTCTCCAAACTTACGCCATGCATGTCCTCAGATCCATGGACCCCACAATGGTTCAGATTTCACGACTCGCAAAATTCTAGATCTTTCATCCACAACCTCCAAACTCCCGACTTCCAAACTCTTGGATCCCATAGCCATGTGTTCTCTTGTGAGAAACAGTTGATATTGAATCACGACTTCATATTTCGCGATCCATCCTTCATCAATGTTCCAACTTTCCAAACTATGAAATATCAAAATACTTCGCAACTATCCCCCGTGTAGATTTACCAGCTCTAATAGTCTGGAATTGTTCTTCTCCTCCTTAGAACGAAACTTGTACTCACTATCTTTGACAAGAAATCCAAGGTCTCCTTTCCTTGAAACTTCCTGCTGCTCTCCTTCCTCATCTTTCATTCTTTGATTTGTTCCTATGGACAACCTATTCGACACTTAGTCAAATTCCTGACTTGTCCACACCTTGCATCTGAATTCGCTCCTCATTCACTTCTCTGTGAATGATTTTTCACCCCTTGTGACTGTTCTCCAACTTCTTTTAACTCCCTCGTGAATGAATCACATTGTCCTTCTTGAGTCTTCGAGTCTGAAAAACTCTATTCTACAATCCTTGAAGAAGTCAATGCACTCCTTTCATGCATGTAAGTTCCACTATCTTTCCTGAGCTTTAGAGTCGAAACAGACTCAGTCACGCACTCCTTGCAGACACTATGCACACTTTTCACCCTATCATGGAAAAGAAATACCTGGGAATAATCTATTTTCCCCAATACCTCATACATTCAACAAAGAAAACACATTCATGGATTGAAGAACATAAATAACAGAGAATTGAAAAATAACAGAAACTCGACCATTTATTCAGATATATACACAACCAACACACATTTGGGACAATATATCTTTGTTATATTCATCCACTGAAACTGGTATATATACATATAATGTTCTTCACTACTCCTTGACCGATATCAGATAGGTTCATCTATTTCTCGGTTCTTCTCTATCTACAGCAACAACAAACATCCATGCTAACAACAACCTCTCCTGGGTAATATTACAAATATTTTATACAAAGAGACTCTCTTCGAGCATTCCCTCGAACTACTCTATGCTACTTTAAATGTAATTAAATGACACTAACTACTTAATACCTATTACAATAAATATTGCATTAGACAGATAAGATCGCAAGCTCCAAATCTATACTGCAATGAGATCCATAAAACAAATACATTTCTCCATCGACTTCCATGATGGTTCAACCTTCAAACATTTAATACATTCAATATTCAAAAAATTATGTTAGATATATTAATACATTGATCACTTTGAAATTCAAAATATTTCAAAAAGTGTGCTAGTGTGCCCAAATGTTCTCCATGCTTGTGCTTTGGTGGCGATGCTCCTCCATCATACTCCCTTGGTTGAAAAATTCATGGACTCCTGTCCATGATCTCCTACACTGATATTCCATGCTTCTGTATCTTTGCTTCACTAACCCAACTGGCATCCTCTGGTGGTCTTCCTTTCCATTTCACCAAGTATTCAAAATACCTCTTTCTTCTGGTCTTCTTACCAGCCTTTGATATATGATCTTCTCCATCTGGAGATTATCATCTACAACCATCAGTTTCTCCCACTGAATTTTTCTTTGATCATAAACTCCTTCAGTTCCATCTTCCCTGTAAAGGTACATGTCTGTAATGTTGAATATTGGCGATATACCCATATCTTCGAATAACTCTAACTCATAAGAATTCTTGCCAAAATTCCTCAATATTTTACATGGACCTATCTTTTTAAACTTCAGTTTATTATACATTCCCCTAAGGAATATTTCCTTCCTCATGTGTGCTAGAAATTGATCTCCAACTTCAAATTCAAGCCTTCTTCTATGTTTATCACCTATGCACTTGTATTCACTACTGGTCTTCTTCAACTGCTGCTTGGTATGATTGTGAAGTTCCTGCATCTCTGCAATGAAATCTTCTGCTCCCGTGCTTCTAAATGCATATTGCTTCAGATCTCTTAATTCCGAAAATCCTCTCGGATTCATTCCATACACGATTTGAAATGGAATTTTCTCAGTTCTCCTATTCATTGAGTCATTATGTGCGAACCCACCTTGTGCTAGAATTTGATCCCACTGACTATGGTGTTCAGTGACAATACTTCTTGTAAAATCTCCTAGGATTATATTCACCACCTCGGTCTCTCCATCTGTTTGTGGGTGATATGCAGAACTAAAAGATAGTTTTTTCCCCAACTTTTTCCACAACATCCTCTAGAAATGACCAACAAACTTGGTATCCCTATTTGAAACTATACTCCTGGGAAATCCATGGGGTATTACAATATCCTTGAAAAGTAAGTTTTCAACATGTGTTGCATCACTGGTCTTCTGGCATGGGATAAAGTGTGCCATCTTTGAAAATCTATCCACCACGACAAATATGGAATCACTTCCTCTTTGTGTTCTTGGCAATCCCAACACAAAATCCATGCTTGTCGCATCCCAAGGCCTCTCTAGAATAGGCAATGGCTGATACAATCCAGTTTTTTGTTTCTTCCCCTTGGCGTATTGACAAATATTAGAGTTGTTCACAAATTTCTTCACCTCCACCCTCATACCTGATCAATAATATGAACCAACTACTTGAGAAAATGTTTTTTCATGGCCGAAGTGTCTGTCTAGACCTCCGCTATGTTTTTCTTTCAACAAATTCTTCGTCATTGAGCATCTGGGTATACACAACTGGAATCCCTTGAACAACAACTCATCCTGAATCAAATATTCATCCCACTGGCTTTTGTGACTGAGCACAGGATTCACACATGATTCATATGCTTCTCCAAAGTCTGGATCACTGTGGTACATTTACTTAAGGTGATCGAACCCCAAGGTTTTGATTTGAAATTACCGTAGCAGTAAAATCCTCCTGCTCAATGCATCAACAACTTTATTAGGATTTCCAAAAATATGTTTAATGACAAAATTGAAATTTTGGATAAAATCTATCCACTTAGCATGTTTTTTCTTTAACTTCTCTTGTCTAGTTATGAATTGCAAAGTGTGATTGTCACTATACAAAACAAAATCCTTTGGTACGAGATAATGTATCCATTTCTTGAATGCTTGGATTATGGCATAAAACTCTTTGTCATATGTGGAGAAATTCTTTTTTTTCTTCATTCAGATTCTCACTTAAATATGCAATAGTTCTATTGTATTAGCTTAAGACCGCTCCAATTGCAACTCCACTTGCACCACACCTTACCTAAAACGTCTTTCCAAAATTTGGTAGAACTGGAATTGGTTGTTCAGTTATATTCTCCTTCAATATGTTGAAGCTCCTCTTAGCCTCCTCTCTCCATTTGAAAGACTTATGTATTTTCTTTACTGTATCCATCATCTTAGCACTAACCCTGCTAAAATCCCTGATGAACTTCCGATAAAAACTTGCTAACCCATGGAATCTTCTTACCTCAAATATATTCTTTGGTGAAGTCCATTCGTTGATCTCTTTCACCTTTTCGGGATCCATCTTCAACTCATTTGAATAAATAACAAAATCCAAATAAATGAGCTCTGTCTTCAAGAAAGAGGACTTTTTCAAATTGATCAACAACTTCTCTTGCTGCAGCCTCCTCATCACCAATGTTAAATGTCTCAAGTGTTCCTCCTTACTCTTGCTAAACACTAGTTAATCATATATATACACAATCACGAACTTACCAATGAAATCCTTTAATACTTCATTCATTAGTCTCATAAAAGTGCTTGGGGCATTTGTTAAGCCAAATGACATAACAATCCATTCATATAACCCCTCATTCATCTTGAATGTTGTTTTCCACTCATCACCTTCTCTCATCTTGATTTGGTGATATCCACTTTTCAAGTCTAGTTTTGAAAAATAGTTGGCTTCGCTTAAGCAGCCCATCAAGTCATCCATCCATGGTAATGGAAATTTGCATCTGATGGTAATCTTGTTTATGTCTCTCGAGTCCGTACAAGTTGTCCATCCTCCATCCTTCTTTGGACTTAATACAGTTGGCACTGCACATGGATTCAAACTTTCTTTGACCAATCCTTTGTCTAACAGATCTTGAACCCGTCTCTTCACTTCCTCATTCTCTTGAGGCATCAATCTGTATGCTTCTTTATTCGACATGCTTCCTCCTGTTATCAAGTAAATATGATGACTGATGCTCCTGATAGGTGGTAATGATCTTGGCAACTCATCCACTACAATATCAACAAAGTTCTCTAGTAGCTCCTAAACTTCCTCAGGAAAATATTCCAATGAGGTACTAGTAAGGATAACCCTTGGTTTCCTCACTACAAAAAACTACATATCCTGTTCCTTCTTTACTTCACTCAGGAGTTCCTTCCCGCTCATGGGAAGTATGCTAGCGATGGCTTCCTCTTTCACCTTATTCTCCTCAATTGGAAACAACATGTGTGTCCTACCATTCTTATGTAAGATGTACGTGTTTCTCCTCCCGTCATGAATAACATTCCTATCATATTTCCAGGGTCTTCCCAACAAAACATGACAGACATCCATAGGAATCACATGACATAGGATCTCATCCGTATATCCTCATATTTTAAAATTAACCATGCATTGTTGAGTAACTGTTACCTAATGACCTTTCTGGAACCATGAGACTTTGTATGGCATCATATGTGCAGTTTTCTCCATCTCTAGCTTCTCCACCATCTCTGTGGATACTAAGTTGTTAGTGCTCCCACTATCTATTATCACCTCGGAAACTCTGTCCTTTATTTTACAAGCAATCTTGAACAAATTGTTCCTCTGCACTGACTTTTCAGCTTTCAGCTCCTGTTTCAAAAGAACCTTCTAAATCATTAGGGACTTTCCATCCTATGCACCTTCTTCCTCAACATCCCTCTTCTGTGCTTCCGAAATGCGATCTTCACCTCCTCTCTTTCTCTCGGGGAAATCCCAAGACATATATCCTATCTTTTTGCATGCATAACACCTCACTTCTCCTCCTCTGCCTCTTCCTCTACCTTTGGGAAAAGAAATGTTATGACCACTCTACCTTCCTCGGGAACATCCTCCTCTCTTAGAGTGACTATGAAGTTTCTCCGCCTCATCTCTAGGTTTCTGTACCTTATCCTGGGCAAATTCCTTGCCTCTATTGAAGCTTCAACCTCTATTATGTTGATTTTTCTTTCTAGCCAACTTCTCTTCTGCTTTCAGCGTCATTTGATATGCGTCATCTATAGTCCTGATTGTCATCATAATGAGTTCATCTTGAATTTTGTATTTCAGTCCATTAATGTATATGGAAACCTTCTCCTCGTCTCTGTATATTTGTACATCTCTAATATCCAATTTGTAGAACTCTTCTATGTACTCTTTCACAGTCAATACTCTCTATCTCAGGTTCTGCATCCTCCTGAACAGATTTATCTTTTAATCTTTCGGCATGAATTTTGCCTTCAACTTGGCTACCATTTGATCCCAGGTCTTGATATTTTGCTTATATTTTCTCCTTCTGTTAGCTTGCAGTTCATCCCACCACAACACTGCATGTCCTTTCAGCCTAGTGACAACATGTCTCACCTTTTTCTCCTCTTCGACATCCTTATAGTCAAAATACTTATCCATTGCTCGAATCCAGTCAAGAAATTCCTCAGTGTCTAAATTTCCTTCATACATCGGGATGTCAATCTTGGCTCTAGCACCTAATTTGACAACCTCTCTCAACAAGCGTTCTTCCTTATCATCCTCATCTACAGCTTCTGCTTCGACTTCTATGTTTTCGATTTCTACCTTGTTGATGTCTCCAACATTAGCTGCTCTCATTTTTGCTATTTCCATGGAATCTAGCCTCACACACAATTCTCTCATATCCCTTTCCATAACTCTGTTGGCTATAAGTGGATCGACACGTCTTCTATGTAGCATTGTGCTAACATTTATCTTCCTCCCTACACAAGTCAATTTTGTACTCTTCTTTGATACCACTCCTGGCGCAAACCCCCTTCCATCCAAAGGGTTGCTTGACCTCCTGGTATTATATCATTTGAATATCTAAGTCGGAGCAACTCCTTGGGTCCCCATGACACCCAAACTTATCTCACCCACACACACAAGCTCCTTCGCAAGTGACCATGGATACGACCGTGGGTTTGCCTCCTTCGCGGTTTCGGATTTTGGGGATATTCCAAATCCTTTCTTCACTCCTTCCCAAATCACTCAGCTCCGAGTCTCCAAACTTATGCCACACATCTCCTCAGATCCATCGGCCCCACAATGGTTTGGATTTCGGGACTCACGAAATTCTAGATCTTTCATCCACAACCTCAAAAATCCCGACTTCCTAACTCTTGGATCCTGTCGCCACGTGTTCTCTTGTGAGAAACGATCGATATTGAATTGCGACTTCAGATTTCGTGACCCGACCTTCATCAAGGTTCCAACTTGTTGAACTAAAAAATATCAAAATAATTCACAGCTATCCCCCGTGTAGCTTTACTAGATCTAATAGTTTGGAATCATTCTTCTCCTCATGAGAACAAACCTTGTACTCACTGGCTTCAACAAGAAATCCAAGGTCTCCTTTCCTTGAAACTTTCTACCGCTCTCCTTCCTGATATTTCCTTCTTTGATTTGTTCCTATGAACAACCTATTCAACAATTAGTCGAATTCCTGGCCTGTGCATACCTTGCAACAGACTTCACTCCTTATTCACTTCTATGTGAATGATTTTGCACCCCTTACGATTGTTCTCCAACCGCTTTTAAATCCCTCATGACTAAATCATGCTATCCTTCCTTAGTCTTCGAGTATGAAAAACTATAATCTTAACTCCTTGCAGAAGTCAATGCACTCCTTACATGCATGTTAGTTTCACTATTTTTCCTGAGCTTTAGAGTCAAAACAGACTCAGTCATGCACTCCTTGCAGACACTATGCACAATTTTCACCCTCTGGCGGAAAAGAAATACCTGGGACTTATCTATTTTACCCAATAATTCATACATTCAACAAATCAAATGCATCCATGGATTCAAGAACAAAAATAACAAATAATTGAAAAATAACAGAAACTCTACCATTCATTCAGATAGATACACAACCAACACACATTTGGGACAGTATATCATTGTTATATTCATCCACTGAAATTGGTATACATACATACACTGTTCTTCACTACTCCTTGACCTATATCAGATAGGTTCAACTATTGCTCGGTTCTTCTCTATCCAAAAAAACAACAAAAAAGCCATGCTAACAACAACCTCTCCTAGGTAATATTACAAAGATTTTATACAAAGAGACGCTCTTTGAGCATTCCCTCCAACTACTCTATGCTACTTTAAATGGAATTAAATGACACTAACTACTTAACGCCTATTACAATAAATATTGCGTCAGACAGACAAGAGCGCAAGATCCAAAGCGGTAATACGATCTGATCCATAAAACAAATATATTTCCCCATCGGATTTCGTGATGGTTCAACCTTCAAGCATTTAAGACATTCGTTATTCAAAAATTTCTCTCAGATATCACATTAATACGTTGCTCAGTTTGAAATTCAAAATATTTCAAAATGTGCGCTAGTGCGCCCAGTTGTTCTCCACACTTGTGCTTCGCTGGAGATGCTCCTGCATCATACTCCCTTGGTTGAACAATTCATGGACTCCAGTCCATGAGTGCCTGCACTGATCTTCCATGCTTCTGGATCTCTGCTTCACTGACCCAACTAGCATCCTTTGATGGTATTCCTTTCCATTTCACCAAGTATTCAAAATACGTTTTTATTCTGGTCTTCTTACCAACCCTTTGATCTATGATCTTGTCCATCTGTGGCTTCTCGGCTACATGAATTTGTTTCTCCCACTAAATTTTCCTTTGATCTTCAGCTCCTTCGGTTCCATCTTCCCTGTAAAGGTACATGTATGTAATGTTGAATATGGGCGATATACCCACGTCTTCTGGTAACTCTAGGGATGATTTTAAGGATGGAAATTTATTTTAAAATGTAGAAACCTTGGCGAATCTTACTAATCCTTCATATTCCAACTATAAAAAAAATCGATATTTTTGTAAAATTATTCAAATTTCTAAATATTTTATATAGTTTATATAAAAGTTTGGCGATTTTTAAGGTAAAATAATTTTATCCTATAGAATTTAGGTGAATCATTTTTAGAATAATGAATATTGTTTTGGGAAAAACCATGGAAAATTAGCCCATGAGCGAAATTTAGCCCCTAAAATCATCCCTTATTGCCAAACTTCCTCAAGATTTTACATGGATCTATCTTTTTCAACTTCAGTTTATTATACGTTCCCCTTGTGAATCTTTCCTTCCTCATGTTTTCTAGAACTTGATCTCCAACTTAAAATTCAAGCCTACTTCTATGTTGATAAGCTCTGCGCTTGTATTCACTACTAGTCTTCTTCAACTGCTGCTTGATCTGATTGTGAAGTTCCTGCATCTCTACAACGAAATCTTCTGCTCCTGCACTTCTAAAATCATCTTTCTTCAGATCTTTTAATTCTGAAAGTCCTCTCAGATTCATTCCATAAATGATTTGAAATGGAGTTTTCCCAATGCTCCTGTTGACCGAGTCATTATATGCTAACTCAGCTTGTTCTAGAATTTAATCCCACTGACTATGGTGTTCAGTGACCAAACTTCTCAGCAAATCTCCTAGGCTTCTATTCACCACCTCGGTCTGTCCATCTGTTTGTGGATGATATACATAACTAAAAGATAGTTCTATCCCCAAATGTTTCCACAACATCCTCCAGAAATGACCAACAAACTTGGTATCCCTGTCTAAAACTATACTCATGGGAAATCCATGGAGTCTTACAATCTCCTTGAAAAACAAGTTTGCAACATGTGTTGGATCACTGGTCTTCTGGCATGGGATAAAGTGTTCCATCTTCGAAAATCTGTCCACCACCACAAAATCCCAACACAAAATCCATGCTTATCTCATCCCAAGGACTCTCTGGAATAGGCAATGGTTGATACAATCCATTGTTTTGTTTCTTTCCCTTGGCGTATTTATAAATCTTACAGTTGTTCACAAATTTCTTCACCTCCGCCCTCATACCTGGCCAATAATATGAACTGACTACTTGAGAAAATGTTTTGTCATGGATGAAGTGTTCGGCTATACCTCCCCTGTGTTTTTCTTTCAACAAATTATCCCTCATTGAGCATATATGTATACAAAACTGGCATCCCTTGAACAACAACTCAGCCTAAATCAGATATTCAACCCACTGGATTCTTTCTCTGAGCACATGATTCACACATGCTTCATATGCTTCTCCAAAGTATGGATCACTGTGGTACATTTCCTTAAGGTGATTGAACCCCAAGCTTCTGATTTGAAATTCATGTAGAATTAAAATCCTCCTGCTCAATGCATCAACAACCTTATTATCATTTCCATAAATATGTTTAATGATAAAAGTGAATTTTTTCATAAAATCTATCCACTTAGAATGTTTCTGGTTTAACTTCTCCTATTTGGTTATGAATTGCAAAGCGTGTTTGTCACTATATAAAACAAACTCCTTTCGTATGAGATAATATCTCCATTTCTTCAATGCTTGGATTATGGCAGAGAACTCTTTGTCATATGTGGAGTAATTATGTTTCTCTTCATTCAAATTCTCACTGAAATATGCAACAGGTATGTTGTCTTGTATTAATACCACTCCAATTGCAACTCCACTTGCATCACACCTTACCTGAAACGTCTTTACGAAATCCAGTAGAACCAAAATTGGTTGTTCAATTATCTTCTCCTTCAATATCTTGAAGCTCCTCTTAGCCTCCTCTATCCATTTGAAAGACTTATGTCTTTTCTTTACTGTATCCATCATCTGAGCACTAATCTCGCTAAAATTCCTGATGAAATTTTGATAAAAACTTGCTAACCAATGGAATCTCCTTACCTCAACGATATTCTTTGGTGACGACCGTTCCTTGATCGCTTTCACCTTTTTGGGATCCATCTTCAACTCATTTCAAGAAATAACAAAACCCAAATATATGAGCTCTGTCTTCAAGAAAGAGCACTTTTTCAAATTGATCAACAACTTCTCTTGCTGCAGCCTCCTCATCACCAATGCTAAATGTCTCAAGTGTTCCTCCTTACTCTTCCTAAACACCAGTATATCATCTAGATACACAATCACGAACTTACCAATGAAATCCTTTAATACTTCATTCATTAGTCTAATAAAAGTGCTTGGGGTATTTGTTAAGCCAAATGGCATAAAAAGCCATTCATATAACCCCTCATTCGTCTTGAATGTTTTTTTCCACTCATCACCTTCTCTCATCCTGATCTGGTGATATCCACTTTTCAAGTCTATTTTTGAAAAATAGTTGGCGTCGCTTAAGCAGTCCATCAAGTCATCCAACCTTGGTAATGGAAATATGTATCTGATGGTAATATTGTTTATGGATCTCTAGTCCGTACACATTCTCCATCCTCCATCCTTCTTTGGAATTAATACAGTTGGCACTGCACATGGACTCAAAATTTGTCTGGCCAATCCTTTGTCTAACAGATCTTAAACCTGTCTCTTCACTTCCTAATTCTCTTGAGGCGTTAATCTGTATGATTTTTTATTCGGTAGTATTTCTCCTGATATCAAGTCAATATGATGAATGATGCTCCTGATAGGTGGTAATGAGATTGACAACTCATCCACTACAATAACATCAAAGTTCTCTAGTAGCTCCTGAACTTCCTCAGGAAAATATTCCAATGATGTAATGGTAAGGATAACCCTTGGTTTCCTCACAACAACAAATTACATCTCCTGTTCCTTCTTTACTTCACTCAGGAGTTCCTTCCCACTCATGAGAAGTATGCTCACGCTGGATTCCTCTTTCACCTTCTTCTCCTCAATTTGCACGAACTTGTGTGTCCTACCATTCTTCTCTAAGGTGTACGTGTTTCTCCTCCCATAATGAATAACATTCCTATCATATTTCTAGGTTATTCCCAATAAAACATGATAGATATCCATAGGAATCACATCACACAAGATCTCATCCCTATATCCTCCTATTTTAAAATTAACTAGGCACTGTTGAGTAACTGTTACCTGATGACCTTTCTACAACCCTAAGACTTTGTACGACATTGGATATCCATTTGCCTCCATCTCTAGATTATCCACCATCTCTGTGGATATTAAGTTTTCAGTGCTCCCACTGACAATTATCACGTCGCAAACTCTGTCCTTTGTTTTACAAGCAGTCCTAAACAAATTGTTCCTCTGCACTAGCTTTTTAGTTTCCGGATCTTGTTTCAAAAGAACCTTCATCATCATCAGGGAACTTCCATCCTCTGCACCTTCTTCCTCAACATCCCACTTCTTCCCTTCCGAAATGTGAGATTCACCTCCTCTCTTTATCGTGGGGAAATCCCAAGACATATGTTTTGTCTTTCTGCATGCATAACACCTCACTTATCCTCCTCTTCCTTTTCCTCTACCTCTGGGAAATTTTTTTTTACCACCACTCTGCCTCCCTGAGGAACTTCCTCCTCTCTCAGAGTGACTATGTGGTTTCTCTGCCTTGTCTCTGGGTTTCTGTGCCTTATCCTGGGAAACTCCTTTGCCTTTGTTCAAGCTTCAACCTCTGTTTTGTTGATTCTTTTTTCTAGCCAACTTCTCTTCTACTTTCATCGCCATTTGATATGCGTCCTTTATAGTCCTGACTTTCATCATAATGATTTCATATTGAATTTCGTATCTCATGCCATTAATGTATCTAGAAACCTTCTCCTCATCTCTCTCTTTTTTTTGAGCTCTAATATTCAATTTCCAGAACTCTTTTGTGTACTCTTTCACAGTCAATCCTCTCTGTCTCAGGTTCCGCATCCTCCTGAATAGATTTATCGCGTAATCCTTGGGCATGAATTTCCCATTCAACTTGGCTACCATTCAATCTCAACTCTTGATATTTTTCTTACCTTTTCTCCTTCTATCGGCCTGTAGTTCATCCCGCCACAATGTTGCATGTCATTTTATCCTAGTGACAACATGTGTCACCTTTTTCTTCTCTTCAACATCCTCATAGTCAAAATACTTATCCATTGCTCAAATCCAATCAAGCAATTCCTCAGTGTCTAAATTTCCTTCATACATCGGGATGTCAATCTTCGCTCTGGCACCTAATTTCACAACCTCTCTCAAAAAACATTCTTCTGCATCATCCTCAACTACAGCTTCTACATCGAATTCTACGTTTTCAATTTCTGCCTCGCTGATGTCTCTAACATTAGGTGATCTCCTTTGTTTTATTTCCATGGCATCCATCCTTGCACAAAATTCTCTCATCTCCCTTTCCATATCTCTGTTGTCTACAGGTGGATAAACACATCTTCTAGGTGGCATTGTGTTGACGTTCTAGATTGAATCAATGGTCTAGATTGAATCACGACTTCAGATTTCACGACCTGACCTTCGTCAATGGGTCCAACTTGCTGAACTACGAAATATCGAAATAATTCATAGCTTTACCAGATCTAATAGTCTGGAATCGTTCTTCTTCTCCTGAGAACAAACCTTGTACTCACTAGCTTCAACAAGAAATCCAAGGTCTCCTTTCCTTGAAGTTTTCTTCCGCTCTCCTTCCTGAGATTTCCTTCTTTGATTTTTTCCTCTGAACAACCTATTTGACACTTAGTCGAATTCTTGGCCTATTCACACCTTGCAATAGAATTCACTCCTCATTCACTTCTCTATGAATGATTTTTCACCCCTTGCGACTATTCTCCATCCTCTTTTAACTCCCTCGTGACTGAATCACGATGTCCTTCCTGAGTCTTTAAGTCTGAAAAACTCTATTCTGCACTCCTTTCATGTGTGTAAGTTCCACTATCTTTCCTGAGATTTAGAGTCAAAATAGACTCAATCACGCACTCCTTGCGGACACTATGCACACTTTTCACCCGCTCATAGAAAATAAATACCTATGACTTATCTATTTTCCCCAATAACTCATACATTCAACAAAGAAAATTCACTCATGGATTCAAGAATAGAAATAACAAAGAATTTAAAAATAACATAAACTCTACCATTCATTCAGATAGATACAAAACCAACAAACATTTGGGACAATATATCTCTGTTATATTCATCCACTAAAACTGGTATACATACATACACTGTTCTTCACTACTCCTTGACCTATATCAGATAGGTTCAGCTATTGCTCGATTCTTCTCTGTCCACAACAACAACAAACATCCATGCTAACAAAAACCTCTCCTAGGTAATATTACAAAGATTTTATACAAAGAGACGCTCTTCGAGCATTCCCTCCAACTAATCTATGCTACTTTAAATGGAATTAAATGACACTAACTACTTAACGCCTATTACAATAAATATTGTGTCAGATAGATAAGAGTGCGAGCTCCAAATCTGTACTGCAATTTGATCCATAAAAAAAATACATTTCCACATTGACATCCGTGATGGTTCAACCTTCAAACATTTAAGACATTCTGATGCAGGAGCATCATAAGCAAGCCATAAAAGTAAGCATAAGAGCGGAGGACAACTGGAAATGCACCAGCGCACATTTTGAGAATGTTTTAAATTTGAATGATAGAACATTTAATGTAATATCTAGGAGGATGTATTTGCATTTATGTTTGAAAGATTGTAAACAGATCTTGAGCATTACTCTCATCTTTCGGATATGGAGGCATTTAATTGTAATGAATGTAAAGTAGATAGATTTTAATTTCGATTAGATAGCTAGAGCCGTAGGAGGGAAAACTGTAGAAAGCTCCCTCGCATGTATTGTATTGTAAGAAGAAGAATTATTCTCATTGTAATTGTAAGTGGTAGAGAAACAGAGCATTGAGGAACAAAGATTGTAGAAGGTTGTATAAGTAGATAACTGTTTCTATTGAACCCATGTACATGAGAACCAAAATTAATATAAGAATATGTTGATTCCATTTCATGGTGTTGTCACGATTACTATTTTCATCTATTGAATGGTGTGTTTACAGTTTGCTTATATTCCCTGTTATGCATTTGCTTCAATTCTTTGTGTGTGTATGCTCGTGATTTCATGGTGAATGTATGAAGTTTGTGAGAAGGGAAGTATAAGTTTCAATTGTTTCTCTTCCCGAGAAATCCTGCAAGGAGTGCAATGAGAGTCCACAAGGAGTGCATTGATGAGATTCTGAGTTTTACCTCAGAAAAGCTTAGGAGAGATACCATTGCTCTTATATCAGTAGAAGTGAAAGTATAACACAAAGTCATGCAAGGAGTGCACAAGACGGTCGAAGTCTTAGAATTTTTCAAGCAAGGAGAAGGGTTGAAGAACTGTTGTTGTAGGGAAGTGCACAGAGTTGGAGATTTTAAATAACCAGAGGTTATTGTGACTACCGCAAGGAGTTCCCGCAAGAATCCTTTTGAAGCCTTGAGCCCGTAGCAGAGGTCAATATGAGGAAGGATAGATACTTCAAATAATTCAAGGGAAGAACGAGGTCTGAAGTCACCTTGTAGAAGAAAAGTTCAAAAGGAAAGACGCCATAGTATTTGGGCAGGAGTCTTTGAGAAGTCTGAACGGACAGTTGAAATTCTCAGAGGGAGAATTACCAAATTTCTGTGGACTGTGATGAGGGATTTTTTCTCTCCTCCTTAAATAGGATTACATGAGGAGATAAGTGGTCTTTAATGGATGAAAATCCTATAGGAAACCAGACATCCTTGTCTAATCTTTTAAAGACTTACTGTTGTCCAAGTAATATTGATAAGGTTTGCATTTGAGTTCATTAGATTTCTATACTTATGGATCCCACTTCTAGGATAGTGACATCCTAGATATAGTATGAATTGGATGACAAGGTCGTAAGATCAACTTAGGTTCATTCTCAAATTTCAAATAGATGAATTTTATTTAATCTTTAGTTCAACCATGCATTCTTTTCTTAATGATTTACACAAGTATATTGTTCATACAAACAAATATAGATTAGGCATAGTAAAGCACATCAAAATTAGAACCCATTGCTAGCAACCATGTTCAGTACTCTGATGGGGTAATTTTGACGAATAATAAATATCCTCCTGATGTAGAATGCCCCTTTCCCCACGAGCCTGTTCATTACCCTAATGGGTTTTCCTAGTCATACCACAGGTCGATACCTGCTTCCAACAGACTTGTTCAGTATCTCAACGGGTTAGCCTCTTACACCCATTTTCCATCAGAAGCTCTTGTCCCAAACTTTACCCTTAAGATAAAATTTATAAATTGTTTTCGCATGGGTGAATCGGGAAGCATCTCTAAAAACCTTTTTTACGGGATGGGATGATATTGGGTTGGAAGATATTTTATAGATTGCCCATAAAAGATTGTTTGAATGAAAAATAGACTTATGTATTTAGATAATTCCAAAGAAATATCATTATCAAACTTACTTAATGTGTGGTGGATGAGGTCATGAGAGAATTACCTAAAGGTGCCTCTAGTCCCTAAGTTCATCTTTTACATATAAGATTAAGGTAGTGTTCCCTCACAAGTAGAAGTTTCATTCACTCTTCTGCTACTATTTGATAAGAATGTTTGAATAATAAGACCTGATATGAAACTAGGATGTACAAGTTACCTATGGGCATCATTATAAGTATCATGTAGACCTTAAAATTTTTGTAAATCCCCATAATATTTTAAAGATTAGGCTTAAGAGCAACTGTTATTATTAATAGTCATAAATATGTATGTAATAAGAAGTAATATCCTAAGTTGTTTTGGTTTATGATATTAGGTCATCAATATTATCTTCATGTTAGTTCATTTATTTGGAAAGAAACATGAAAATATGTTGCATTTATTTAGAACTAAGTTAACTAACATGCAACTTTTACTTTATTATATCTAAGAACAAGAAACCATATTTCACGTGTAAGAATATTTCCAATGTAACCATGTGTGTAACAAGATGACAAACATATTCATACTCAATTTTGAAAAATTTGCATTAAAGTATACCAGAGTATGAGATACCAGCTGCATTGAATGATATGATGTAAGAGTTGTTGAAGAAGGGAGTGGTGCTTCAATCTGATAGTTGCCTGGAACCAACAGTCAATATAGTCATGATGTCCTTGGTTCACTTCCTCATTTGGAAAACTCTATATATCCTCCTCAACCATGCTATGTAGATCATCTTCTTTCAGATGATTGGTCTCTTGTGTTCATAGAGGATATTCAGAGAGACATGTTAAGAACTATTCAATCTCAGGTTCTAATGGTTGTTCTCCATTGAATGTGGTCCATGATTTTCTGGTCTCTTCTACAAGTTGGCAAAGGTGATTAGAAGAGGCTTCTAAATATTCTTGTGGATGTGGCTCATGGAACTCTTGTTCTTCTATTACGTCTAGATATCCAACTAGGTTCTTGACTATTGTCAATATTTTGTCTTCCTGAGAGGTAGAGATCCCAGCTATCGGTAGGATTTGAGAGAGTTCTTCCAAACTCCTGTTCATTTTTTCATCTGTTTTGTTGGTTGATGGGTCATGTTTCACACATGAAATAATGCATGGGGTTCTTACAAAACCAAAAATGAATAATTAGAAAAAAAAAGGGAAATATAGAATGAATAAATTGAACCTAATTACATAATTGAAAAGGAAACAAACTTGCAAGAAATAAATCAACTTATAAAAGAAACACTCTTTCATAAAAGGAAAGAACATTTGTAGGAAAGTAAGAATGCTTGCAGGAAAGTAAACACACTTGCAGGAAAGTAAGCACACTTTCATATAGAACAGACCTAGATTTGGGTATAGACCCACTATAGTGGATGCGCAGGTTCTTACCTCTCGTCTTACAGTCTTCCTCCACCAGGCTTTGTAAATTTAAAGGCAACCTACATACCTAGACTTCAATCCTTTTAGCACCTACCCAGAAACGACGCCAAAAATGTGGGGCTAAATATATGTATTATTAATTCCCAACATTAAATTATCAACCAGAGAGTCATAAGCTTAGAGCTATGGGCACAATATGTGAATGATTGGATTCTATTCTAGGCTAATGCCGACAAACCACACTTTAATGTAACAAACAAAACAAGCAAGAGGGAATGAATTCAATTGACGGGAAGTAAACTAATACCTTGGGTTGAAGCCCTATCTCACGAGTTAGGATTTTACTCTTCCATTGGTGATTGAAGCTATGTGAAATCAAAGTGCAAGGAATTAAAGGTGTGTGAGAGAAAACCAAGTGTAGGGAGTAAAGTGCAGTAAATTTAAATTGAAGCAAACTAGCTAAAGGGAAAAACAATCAAACAAGTAGAAAATGAAGTCTAAATCCAAACCATCTAAATGAGATGTTCCTCAAATCTTCACCCAAGAATAGAAAGTTAGTTTTGTTTATGTATGAAAATGAATGTGTCTGTACGAGATTAATTTTGTTTAGGTACATGAATGTGTTGGTACGAGATTTATGTACAAGAATGAGATTTCTTTGTATGGATCTTCCATTTAACATTGCATTCACACTTATATAACAATAACACTTAGCAATATTTAACAAAACTCTAATGAATAAAAGAAGGCATAATTACAACATAACAAATGATATAATAAACATAAAACAAATATTATAACAATATTAACAAAACATTCCAATCAACATAACAATTACACTTCTAAATAAACAATTAGCAAAATAGTATAAACATGTAACAACACATTATTTCTATTAACTAAATATTATAAATTTATAGGAAATAAACAACAATAAAAAAAAACAAATTATAACAAAACAATATATAATAAAGAAATTTTACACATGTATTAACAATCAAACATTATATATTATGCACGTCTACACAATTTAAATAACTATTAACGAAGAACAAAAACAAAAA
>ML777780.1:74654-118220 GCA_009831015.1 Picea engelmannii
TGCATTTATTTAGAACTAAGTTAACTAACATGCAACTTTTACTTTATTCTATCTAAGAACAAGAAACCATATTTCACGTGTAAGAATATTTCCAATGTAACCATGTGCGTAACAAGATGACAAACATATTCATACTCAAGTTTGAAAAATGTGCATTAAAGTATACTAGAGTATGAGATACAAGCTGCATTGAATGATATGATGTAAAGAGTTGTTGAAGAAGGGAGTGGTGCTTCAATCTGATAGTTGCTTGGAACCAATGGTCAATATAGTCATGATGTCCTTGGTTCACTTCCTCATTTGGAAAACTCTATATATCCTCCTCAACCATGCTATGTAGATCGTCTTCTTTCAAATGATTGGTCTCTTGTGTTCATAGAGGATATTCAGAGAGACATGTTAAGAACTATTCAATCTCAGGTTCTAATGGTTGTTCTCCATTGAATGTGGTCCATGATTTTCTGGTCTCTTCTACAGGTTGGCAAAGGTGATTAGAAGAGGCTTCTAAATATTCTTATGGATGTGGCTCATGGAACTCTTGTTCTTATATTACGTCTAGATATCCAACTAGGTTCTTGACTATTGTCAATATTTTGTCTTCCTGAGAGGTAGAGATCCCAGCTATTGGTAGGATTTGAGAGAGTTCTTCCAAAATCCTGTTCATCTTTGAATCTATTTTGTTGGTTGATGGGTCATGTTTCACACATGAAATAATGCATGGGGTTCTTACAAAACCAAAAATGAATAATTAGAAAAAAAAGGAAATATAGAATGAATAAATTGAACCTAATTACATAATTGAAAAGGAAACAAACTTGCAAGAAATAAATCAACTTATAAAAGAAACACTCTTTCATAAAAGGAAATAACATTTGTAGGAAAGTAAAAACACTTGTAGGAAAGTAAACACACTTGCAGGAAAGTAAACACACTTTCATATAGAACAGACCTAGATTTGGGTATAAACCCACTATAGTGGATGCGTAGGTTCTTACCTCTCGTCTTACAGTCTTCCTCCACCAGGCTATGTAATTTTAAAGGCAACCTACATACCTATACTTCAATCCTTTTAGCACCTCCCCAGAAACGACGCCAAAAATGTGGGGCTAAATATATGTATTATTAATTCCCAACATTAAATTGTCAACCAGAGAGTCGTAGACTTAGAGGTACGGGCACAATATATGAATGATTGGAGTCTATTCTAGGCTAATGCCGACAAACCACACTTTAATGTAACAAACAAAACAAGAAAGAGGGAATGAATTCAATTGACGGTAAGTAAACTAATACCTTGGGTTGAAGCCCATTACAAGAAAGCCATATCTCACGAGTTATGATTTTACTCTTCCGTTGGTGATTGAAGCTATGTGAAATCAAAGTGCAAGGAATTAAAGGTACGTGAGAGAAAACCAAGTGCAGGAAGTAAAGTGCAGTAAATTTAAATTGAAGCAAACTAGCTAAAGGGAAAAACAATCAAACAAGTAGAAAATGAAGTCTAAATCCAAAGCATGTAAATGAGATGTTCCTCAAATATTCACCCAATAATAGAAAGTTAGTTTTGTTTATGTACAAAAATGAATGTGTCTGTACGAGATTAATTTTGTTTAGGTACATGAATGTGTTGGTACGGGATTTATGTACAATAATGAGATTTCTTTGTATGGATCTTCCATTTAACATTGCATTCATACTTATATGACAATAACACTTAGCAATATTTAACAAAACTCTAATGAATAAAATAATGCATAATTACAACATAACAAATGATATAAAAAACATAAAACAAATATTATAACAATATTAACAAAACATTACAATCAACATAACAATTACACTTCTAAATAAACGATTAGCAAAATAGTATAAACATGTAACAATACATTATTTCTATTAACTAAATATTATAAATTTATAACAAATAAACAACAATAAAAAAAACAAATTATAACAAAACAATATATAATAAAGAAATTTTACACATGTATTAACAATCAAACATTATATATTATGCACGTCTACACAATTTAAATAACTATTAACGAAGAACAAAAACAAAAAACAAATAATAATGTAATGCATACGGTGTAATGTAATGGATATAACAACAAAACTATTAAACAAACAATATAAAAGAAATTAGATATCATTCGCACAATACAAAACTTTGTAAAACTTCAAACCTATGTACGGATTCGACATTAATTGAATATTTACGAAGTTAATTGCAGCATTAAAGGAATATGGCGAGTGGAAGGTGAAATGAAACGTTGAAGAATGGGACGCGTAAATAATTAAAGTGATGTGCAGAGGTCGTTGAACAATATGCAACATTATATTATGAAGTCGTCAACATGAAGGGAGTGGATTGGAGGGGTGAGTAGTGGAGTAATGGAGGAATTAGCAGCATGGATATGATGATGAGGGATCTGAAATTAGTATACAGAAGAAGGGAAGACGATGTTGATCTAAGGATAAATATCACAAGACTATTAAATTAAAATAATGCAAACTGAAATCAAACGCACACAATAATTAATCAAAACAATAATCTAGTTAATAAATAAAAACAACAGAAAGTAAACACACACAAATCTAATTAATAAATAAAATGGCCAGGATGTTAAAGGATCGAGGGGCCCTTCCCAACCTAGAAAAAATTCTTGGAGAAGCTAACTCAGATTAAAATGAAGCTTAGAACACCAAAAATCAATCAATTCTTCATTAATCATAAAATCTTGTTTTCAATGTAACAGTGCTCACCTCTTGCTTAATACATTAATAATTCCCCCCTCTACTGTAATATCCATTGTATTTATACATAAGAGGGAAATAAATAAATTGAACTGCCTCAACAACATTCCATCATGCGGGATGAACAAACTTGATTTGTTTTGATAGGGTTTCAGCTCAACATAGAAAATAACCATAGGAACCTTCCCAACGATATCTCAACGACATGTTTCTTTATTTGCAACTACGTGTCTATTTTAACAAAAAAATGGTTTCATGTTGGATCTTGAAGGAATTAACTCTTTGTCAATAAGTCATATCTTTGATTTGTTCTTGGATGGATGCAATGAATTGCAGATTCTTGATAACTAATTGGATATTTTGCGTAGCCACAATTTTGAGCCCATCCTCTTTGAAATCCACCTGGAATATTAAGCACTAGATCCATGGATATACTTTGCACAAAACATCATTAGTTAAAAGTATTTAGGGCATTCTAGATAATTAATTAAAGACTTGCGAAATTAATTAAATTATTATATTTTCTCTTTAAGCTTAAAAAAATGGTGAATTAATATATTTTATGGATTTAAGTTTAAAGATATTTCGGGAATGAGGTGGATGAGTGGATATTCATTTTAATAATAAAATGAATAATTATTTTAAGTCTTAACAAAAGGTATTTTATAAACTTGTTGAGAAAGAACATAAATTGGCGTGAATAATTAATGGAATGATTATGGATGGGTGTAGGATTTAATTATGGGTATGGAAAGAATTAATCATAAGAAATGAGGGTAATCTTCAAGATTAATTATAATTAGTGATTTCCATTATCTTTAATAAATTAAGAATATACCCAAAAAACGTTTTTACCTCAGTTTTGTTTACCGTTGCATACTTACAATTGTGGCCTATCCTTGAGCTTGTATATGGAAAATGGATCTTGACAAGGACTGCTAAAAATACTTGAAGAAGGCATTTGATCTATGGGAATGTTGAATGTGATGGTGTCAGAAGAATGTTCTAGTATCAGACGTAGTACAAGAATAGTGTAGGAATCATGTTTAATCCTGGTGCAGGAACATGTTTCTTGGACATAGAAACATATGATTAAACCATCATCGATAAAATCATGTTAAAAACATCTTTAATCACTAAAAAGACAAGAAAACAACAATACTTAACCACAAGTTAAAATGGATGTATTTAGTGGTAAGCGACGGAATAATGGCTATAAAATGTATCAATAGTGCAGGAATATGGCTTATGAATGGAGGTTTTACATGGTATAAAATATGGCATATTTGGAGCCCAACATTTTCCAAACTTTCAAGCCATATACAATTTCCAATAAATCTAGGTTGTGCGTTGCGTAGTTCTCCTTATGCTTTCTCATTTTCCTTGAAATGTAAGCGATCACTCCACCATCTTGCATCAAAAATCCACCTAAACCTTCCTTGGATGCGTCAATGCATACTAAGAATTCTTTTACCGTGTCGAGGACCTTTAGTACTGGCGCTATCGTCAACATTTCTTTGAGCTTTTGAAATTCATCCGCACATTTCTCAGTCCATACAAAATTCTTGTTCTTCTTCTGCAATTCCATGATTGGATTTTCTATCCTTGAAAAATCTTCGACGAACTGTCGGTAATATCCTGCTAAACCCATAAAGTTGCGTACTTATTATACATTTGTTGGTGTTGGCCATTCCATAATAGCCTCTACTTTCACTAGATCCACATCGATACCTTCACTAGATATGATATGTCGCGAGTATTGAATCTTTGATTGGTAAAATGAACATTTCGATAATTTCCCATACAAATTGTTTTCTCGTAGACATTTTAGAACCAATCTTAAATGTTCGACATTCTCTTCTTTCATTCAAGAATAAATCAATATGTCATCAATAAAAACTTGAAAAAACTTATCGAATTATTCATGGAGCACCCCATTCATCAAACTCATGAATACTCCTGGGAAGTTGGTTAATCTGAATGGTAAAAATGTAAACTCATAGTGTTTGAACCTCATCTTAAATGTTGTATTAGGGATATCTTCTTCTTTAATCCATAATTAGTGATATATAGATCTCAATTCAATCTTCGAAAACACCGTCACTCCTTTTGTATGATCAAACAAATCGTCTATTCTTGGCAACGGATATTGGTTCTTGATTGTCTCTTTGTTTAATTGGCGGTAGTAAATAAAAAGTCTCCATGATCCATCCTTCTTTCTCATGAAAATAACTGGCACAACCCAAGGAGACACACTTGGATGTATAAGTCCCAAGTCCAAGAATTCCTTCAATTTCATTTTCAACTACTGTAATTTAGACATTGAGATCCAGTAAGGCGTTCTCTCTATAGGCTCAGTTCTAGGTTTCAAGTCTATTGTAAACTCCAACTCTCTTTCGGGTGGTAAACCCAGTAACTCTTATAGAAACACGTCTACAAACTATTTCACTATAGGAACATTTTATAATCCTTTTGCCTCGTCATTTTCATTTAGCGCTAAGATTTCATAAAGCTTGCACCCCTTGCGCATACTCTTCTGTAGTTGTAGGAAGAAATAAATCTCAAGGACACCCCCTAATTCCTTCCTACAATAACTCTACTCTATCCCAAATCATCTATCAAACTTAATTGTTTTATCTTACAGTTAAGTATCGCATCATGTGATTCCAACCAAGGATAATTTTAAGTATTAAAATTTATATTTAAATGTAGAAACATGGGCTAATCTTAGTAGTCCTTCATATGAAAAATGTAAAATGTTTGGCAATAATTCTATAAAAATATTCAAATTTATAAGGATTTTATATAGTTTCTATAATATTTTGGCGATTTTTAAGGTAAACTAATTTTATTCTATGGAATTTGGGCGAATCATTTTTAGAAAAACTGGAAATTGGCAAATCTTTATTTGGGAAAAACCATGGAAAATTATCTCATTTGAGAAATTTAGTCCCTAAAATCATCTATGATTCCAACCAATCCATACCAATCACTATGTCATAATATCCTAAGATCGTGACATATAGGTTAGCCTTCGTTGAAAAATATCCTAAGTTAATGCTATAGTCCATAATCTTTCCTACAACCTTCTAATTGGCACCCGATGCCATTTCTCCATATCTAAACTCATCCTGCTCGAATGCCTTTACCTTAATTATCTTTAGTGTTTCACTAGAGATAAATCTCCCTATAGCACTTGGATATATCAAAATGCTAAAATTTTGGTCAGCGATTGTACCTAACATTTTGAGCACAGTGGACCGGTGCTCTGCTTGGCGGTTGTTCATCATTGCATGTATCATGTGGGCCTTGCCCAAATATCCAACTGTTGTGGGTCTTGATGATCCGGATTCTCTGGCCTTATCTATCGGATAGTCTCACTAGTAATGTGGATCTTCACATGTCCAACATCCATTCTTCAGTCCATTGCTCCTGGTCCCCGAGAGAAGTTGTTGGCCTAATAGTATGTGATCCTAGTTTGTTCTGTTGAACAGGCCTAAACTATTGTTGATGCTACGGATGACGTTGTTGATGATGTTTTGGTCCTCTATGGAGGAGTCTGTCGTCGTGAACATAGGTCATTTGGGCATATCTCGATGTCTTGAAGTCTGTCTGGCTGGTGTCTGATGTTGTTGGGCTCCTGATGACATTTTTCCAGTTGGTCTATAAGGATTCCTTCCCTAACCCCCGTTGTTCAACTCTTCATTAGCTATGAGGGTCTTCTTAACTTCATCATGCAACTTCGGAGGCATCAGAATCCTCACCTTTGCAAGAATGTTAAAGTTGAGGATGAACACAAACTTGTTGACCTTTAACTTCTCCATGTTCAGATGTGGAGGATACTTAAGTAGCTCCATGAATCTGGCCTCATATTATGGAACCATATGACCACCCTGTCGTAAGGCGTTGAATTCATTAAGCTGACAGTCAATGAAATCCTCATACAAGTACCTCTCTCGAAACTGTTCCCCGAACAAATCCCATGACATGTCTTCGACGACCATGTTTAGTTGAGGTAGGAGTGTCTTCCACCATATAAGAGCACTCCCCTTCAACTGAAAGACTACCATGCAAAATTTCATGTTTGAGGTGTAATCACAATGTGCGAAGCACATCACCATATTCTCCAACCATGCCTCGATGGCTGAGCCATCTGTGGCACCCATAAACTCAGGAAACTTCACCTTATCGAGTTCTTTGTGCATATTACTACTTCCATATGGAGTGCGCTAGGAACCCTCATTAGGTACAGATGCTCTTCCCTCCTCTCAATCCAGGTATTTGATCAACGCCTCTGGAAGGATCTCATCATACCTACCACATCTCCCATAACAACCTGCTCCTTCTCAGTAATATTCTCATCTACTTGGGGGTTATACACCTCTGGAGTGGATACTATCGAAGGTGTCACACCTCTTACTCCAGCGCCATGTCATATACTTCCCCTGCTTCCTCTAACCATGATTACCTGCATGTACAATTTCAAAATTTAATTAGAGATATAATTTTAATCATTTATTTAACCCGCTCTCATACCATGTGTAACGACCCCTTCATTAAGACATAAATGTAAGTGAATATAGTATTGGTAATTTTTTTTTTTAAACAACATTTATAAGACCTGTGATAAGCGATAATAACATACAACAATATCTAACATTATATTCTCATATACATCATTTCATGACAATAATCAATACAATATCATTGTTACTAATAGACCTCTCACATCACATAAAGATAACAAAAGATGTATATTCCGCCCAACCTACCCTGCAAGGTTAGGACCTCCAAGACACATAATCAACGCTCAAGTCCAGGATTTATCCAATTTATTTTGACCATTTAAGGTCTCAGGACTAGTGACTGTTATGAGGAACAAGGAGGTATCTAATTCCCACATCCCATCCTATCTCTAAAATAAAAAACTTGATCAACAACAATTACTTAACTAAAACCTTTCAAGGAACATAATAATCTACTACGAATAACAATCAATTAACAATACTCCAGTGTAATTGAGCACAAACATAATATAACATTTATTATGAAGTATAACAAGAAAATATAGTTTATTTACTTAATGAAATGTAGAGAATCCATATAGAGAGTACTCTAACCAAATAGTGTTCAATGATCTATGCTATTCAATTAGTTCTCATTTATTCAATACATAAATCATTGATTTAAAACTCATCAATATACAAGTATTGTCATAAAACATGGACGGTAAAAAGGAAAATTAATAATAATATTTTGTTAACCTAACGATAAAAGAATAATAAGAATGTATTCTTATTCTTCATTTAAGTACTTACTCAAGACCAACCTCTCAACCGAGTCAAGGTATACAATTGACAAATTTTTATTATGGTCTCACGGTAAATAATATAATTATTATCACACAGTAATACTTTCAAGGACATTGTTTTAACAAGTAGGAAATATGAGTCAAGCCGTGACCACATTTTCGTTAAGGTATGGTATTAATAATAGTCATGTATTCAAGGTCCAACATTATTCAAATTTAACAATTTAAATAAAACATTGATAAAAAAATGTAAGTCATTTTAAATTTTGTATCAATAGAATTATACCCCCTTTTTTTTTTTTAAAGGGCAAGAGCAATTTACTGGCCTAACTAATAGGCAAGGCCAATTACTTAAAACAAAATCAACATATAATATAAATAAAATCTAATTTTCAACTCTTTGAATCCTTCTCCCAAATCTCAACGATTAAAGCTTTGAGAAGGAAAATCCTCTCTCGACATAAGATCGAAATATAATAGAAATGAAAAAGTCTATAATGTAATTGAGCGTTGTAATTGTTCAATCTAATTTATATTTGTATATGAATCTCTACAAAACAGACTCATATGAACAAGGTTTTATCTCCTATCGAAAATAATAATAAAAAGACATGCTAGGGATATGTTTTATAATCAACTCAATAATATGAGTATTGAGTCATGAGATAATTGAGGTTTTGAAAAAAAAAAAAAAATAGTCCTAATAGGGAGCAACCAAATCACACATAAAAGAAGACAATTCTTCAAACTCATTAATTTTCTCTCTTACCCAGTTTATAAACATACAAGGGCTTAAAAATTTTGTGTTATTGCAAATGTTTTCTTTTAAAACTCGTGATCGGATCTCTAGGCTTCGTTCACCATAAGACAACAAGTTTACTACAAGGAGAGATTCAACACTCAACTCAGTGTAAGAACAATGTAACTCAACAATATATGAGCTTATCAATTCAACAGGAAGGGGGTTGACATGTTTAACCACGTTTAACCACTTATTATTAGTCCCTTAATTAAACTTAGACTTAGGCTTAGTCTCATAACTAGGCTTAGAATTTTATTGGGATTTATAATTAATAAATTCATTGTTTAAATAATTATTTTAATCTAACCAGGTCTAATCATTTCCGTGTTTTCTAGGCCACTTAGATTTATTGACTCAAGTTTTTAATTACGTGACGTGCCCTTCAAGACGCACCTCCGTGCTCCAAAGGTGTCACTCGCCTTTGACTGGTTTTGAAAGTTTTCCAACCCTTTGAAGTCAACACTCCATTCGTTTGACCTTATGAGAGACTAACGGATTTTAAGGAATAAGGACTATGTCTTATTGCACGCTCCTTAGAAATAACTGGCTCAGTATTTCCTCACAAAATCGTGGACCTTTCAAACTAGGTAATCATTAACTTACCATTCGTCCAAGGTAGGAGTGTTAGTAGGTTGTGACAGGGATGCTGCCACACCTCTCCCTCAATGTCTAGTTTATGTGCATGGCCCCTCTACTCCTTATGTTAGTCGGATTAGCAAGCATTGTCAAGCCTGCATCCACTCATAAAAACTATTTCGATAATCCATATACATAAATCATGTTGTAATCAATCATATGTCACAAGTGCATAAAATGAAATACTCAATCAAAATACAATTCACTCATTGACTCAATCTAGAGTCCAAGGAAGTCCATTGATGCCATGAGCATCCATAACTTGTTATGTGTCTTGCACACTCAAGAAAACTCGTCAATAGTATCTTCCAATACATATACATCAAATAAAAATAAGTCACAACACATCATCTTCATCATGTATAATCCATAATCGAAACGAAATAACAATGTACCATAACCGGATCACTTGCACACAAGTGTCCTCAAAGAATAGGTCAATAAAAGTGTGCTTAATAGAGCAAGATGTTACATTAGTAATAACATTGATATATCATGCCATCATTTTGTAACCAAGACCTTGATTGATAAAAATAATTATTCCCTACTCAATACATCATTCTAGGAGTTCATTTAAAGGATGAGTCTGCAATAAGAAACATCGGGTGACGAGTAATCTAGAGGTGGCGCCTCCACAAAATTTAGAACATTAAAAATGAATAAATGATTATGAATGGAAACACTACGAAATGCATATTGTGAAATTAATGAATAAAAAACAAAAACAACTGAAAAGGGGTTGTGACCAAAAGGTCAGAATTGTACGAGATATCTATCCAACACTATTGTCAATCGCTTAGGTTGACTCCACTCATGATATCGGTTACAATCTAACAGAATTAACACCTAATTGTTCCAACCCTTCTAACCAAAAATCCTTCCTCAACATAATGAGTTGTTTTTCTTACTCTATACCCAGGGCACATGACAATGGTAATCTCTTGGATAGCATTGTCCCTAGCCAAGTATTAGCTCGACGAAATGACACATAAACAAGTTAAAGAAAAGGTTAAATTATTATCGAAAATTTATTTTTTTTAAATTTTAAAAATCTAAACATCTAGATCGAACGTCATTAACTACTTGTTCACACTCGTAGATTACATTCGTTTAGTTCGGTTTTGCATGCAGCGTCCAACGGTTAGGATGGATGAAGAGTCGGTTCCAGTATTGATCCTCAATTATGAAACAATTAGGACAAGTATTGATCCTCAGGTACCTCTCGGCGGTCTGGTTAGTGTTACTAGTTATGAAGGTTATCAACTGGAAACGGTTCAGAGATGTGAATCCCATTTGTCAATGTAAGTACAAGAAAAATACTTGACTCTTGGCACGACCTGAGGGAAAAAGGAAAAAAAAATTCAGACTATGCTAGTTAAAAAGAGTAAAAAGTTATCAAGTGTAAATACTAAAATCATCTATGTGCAGGATTCATTCAATGAATATTTGGGAGGGTGAATCAACTACAAACAGATCTAACATGAGAATCTATCTCACAACTAAGAAATCGAATACCTATTGATTATCGAGCGTTGGGAATTTACAATAAGATGAACTCTTGACAGTTACCAATCTGGTTTGTCAAACCCGACTTCCATAATAATTCGGTAATTAAGAGTAATACGAGATAGTAGGGTTTCGTGGAGACTCTTATCAGTATTTTAAAGATTTTAAGGGTTCGATTTTAATGACATGCAAAGGTTAATTAACCTTACTGGAGCGATTAGTTAGAAGAAAAAGAAAATCAAAACCAGAAACATTACTAAGGTGGTCCCTTCTCGTCAAATCGAAGTCCAAAGATTTTAAAGTCCTGATCCCAACGATTCAAGGATGCGTCGTCACCATACATTATCTGTCGAGGATTTTTCATGAAGTTTCTTTACTGGGAACGTTGGAATTAAACTCCTTTATTGAGGACTCGAACAGTGTGTGTAAAAAAAATGATGGGGCTGAGTAAAAGTTCGATATCGGAAAAATGTGCTCCTCGTCTGCGGTAATAACGGATTTACTGTAACCATCAGAATTCGTTACCTGTCTGAATGTAACTCTTTTATCTAATAACAAGAAAAATCAAAATTACGTTGAGGATACAATAATCAACTCAGTTAATAACTTAAGAAATTGTTAAAACAAAAGTTAACGAGTTGATGACTATCATACGTTTTCACGAGGTAAAAAATCGGTGATACCTATTGTTATTTCACGAGGGAAAAAATAGTATTATCACAATTCTCTTAATAAAATAGACCCAGAAATTTAGGACATAAATCTTCATATCGACAATAGCCCATATGTACATAAACTAAATCAAAATCATTTAAATATCAGAATACCTTCTGGAAAAACATCGATCGTATCAAATGGGAGTTGACATTAAATTAACAACTCAATTTACATAAAACCAGAACCATAGGAATACCGTAACCCAAAGAGAAAATACGTGGATGATCTTCAGTGGTTGATCTAGAAATTCTACATCTGTCCTTAGCTTTCTAATCGAAATACTTCACCGGTACCTCCCAGCTAATGCTAGGGGTACTTTTCTTCCCCCTTAGCCCTCCTAGCCGCAAAGGGGCCACACACAAGAAACGCAAGGAAGAGCTTCCACATAACATTACTGAGAATAAGTGAGATCAATTTCCGTTCTACCACATTTCTTTTATAGAAAAATCCCCAATGACAAAAGTACTCATGCATAGTTAATTATTTTTT
Source organism: Picea engelmannii (assembly GCA_009831015.1). Classification (NCBI taxonomy): domain Eukaryota; kingdom Viridiplantae; phylum Streptophyta; class Pinopsida; order Pinales; family Pinaceae; genus Picea; species Picea engelmannii. Next base: position 86,873 of record ML777780.1, read on the forward strand.
TAATTAATTTAATTTGGATTATTCACCCACACACTTGTCACACTCTCCCCAAGTTCACAAGTAATTACCATTTTTATTTTACTTAAAAAGTCAATTTCCCTCACATTCCCCAAAGTGTTCCTATTTTTACTCTTATTTGTCTCTTTGTTCCCCAAATTTTCATTTAAAGAGTATCTCCTAACTAGATCTTAGTTAGAGTTGGATTAGAAGTCTTCTTCTAGTTAGGCTAGTGGTAGGTCGACTCAATATTATATTCCATGTGTACTCCTATTCTCTCATATTATTTCTTCTATTTTTGAAAATCCATTTTTTTTAATTTCATGCACACATGTGCATTTTATCCAACATTTTAAGTTGTATTCCCCTTTTTCCTAGACTTTGATTATTCTCAATTCTTTTGACTTATTTCATAATCCATTCAGTCCTTTATTTAAATTTAGACTTACAATTTGTCTTAGACATAGGCTTAGAATTTGGTTAGGCTTTATAGTTAATAATTTATTGTTTAATTAATTATTTTATTCTAGCAAGGTTTAATCATTTCAATGTTTTCTAGGCCACCTAGATCTATTGACTCAATTTTTTAATAATGTGGCGTTCCGTTCAAGACGTACCTTCATACTCCAAGGGTGTTTGTTGGTACAGGGGCAGACCCACGGTTCAACGCTCAACAACGCACCAACAAAACCTCGACTACTGGCCCTTTAGGCAAGACCTGCGAAGCAGGCGAGGTCTCACCCAAGGTAGAAGCAGGGGAGGTTACAGGATGCAGGTGTCTGTAACCAAGCTAGGACATAGATATGTGATAATAAAACTTCGCGGGGTATTATGTTAGCTCTTAGGAAGTGATATACATTAGTTCATTAACCTTATTAACATCGCATAACGTACCCAAGAATAGATCTAGCGTAGTAACAACAAAGATTAAGCACTTCAACCACTTAGCACTTAGCACTTTGAATTAAATCTAGCATATAAGAAAAACATACATATTCATTACACATTAAACACTAATAAAAACATAATAGAGATAACATTGCACAAAGAAAACCATAAGACAACAGGTATACATGGTTCAGCCCAGTGACACACATACATTCCCTTGCACAAAGCCAATCGAATTACTTGCACTTAGCTCTGGAAACTTCTACTTCTACCATACATTCTTATTTTATTTATACTTTTACAAACCCTTACAATAGGGCCAAACATGGGGAAACCCCATGGGGTGACATCCCATAACTCATTAAAAAAACCCTAAAGAACCCCTTACCAGGTCCACATAGCTCGAAAAATAAGTGAGATCTGCGATCTCAGCTCCACCTAGGCGCTCCTTCTTCGAACAATGTGTCAAAGTCCAAAAGTGGTCCAAATATGACCAAGGTTTACTCAAAACTTGGTCGAGGACCAACAGGCCCCCATCACTTACCTGTGACTCGTCCTGAATCACTTAGGTCTAGACAATGCTTCTTTGAAGGCCTCGAGCTTCACTCGAGCTGCCTCGACTTGCTGCTTCACCTGAGCCTCCTACTCAGTGAGCTCCTGGATCGTTTGTTATGTAACAGGCCCTTCTAGGCATTGTTCTCTTGTTGCAACCACTTGATCCAACTATGATCCATGTCCATCAATCTCTTCGAACACCTTCCAGGCTTCATCCTGCAGAGGTTGCAGATTTTGTGTGACTTTCATTACCTTTCCTTGGAGGGCAGTGATCTTCTATTGTAGTGCGCACTCCTCCTGGGATATTTTCATTATTTCTACCGCAGTGAGCAGCTTCATCTACACCTACACAGAAAATGCCTGTTGTTGCTCCTCCTGTAACTGCACTTCTAGCTTCTTTAATTATTTATCCTCGACGAGGCGTTCATATGTCTGTGTGCTTCTATCACTCAATTGTTTGCACTCCTAGGTGAGGGCCCTTATCCTTACTACTATATTATTAGCGGTTTCCTCCCTCTGGTCACGTACCTCCTGCGGGGTGTTCGGCACTGCTTGGACCTCCAATTCGTCTATCTTGGATTGAAGTTGTTGGATGATCTCAACGAGCTTCACTACTTGAGCCTCGATCGACTCTTTCTCCTCTTGTGCCAAGTGTGGCACAAAGTGACATGATTTACTCACTACTTCTTTGAACATGGTCCACTCTATGAAGAACTGCTCCTTTTCTCTCTATAGCTTGGCTTTTTTCTCCTCGAGCTTCGCCTGAAGCTTTGATTTCTCACTTTCCTAGGTTGCTACATTTTCCTATGCTTCTCTTAATAGTGCTAAGACTTCATATTTCTCTTGTTTCAAGGATTTTGAAGCCTTCTCTTTCTCTTCCTGGACTCTCTGAAGTCGATCTTCTGTTGAATCTTTCGGTCTTCTCAATTGTGTTGGGTCATCCCCCAATTCGAAAATCGAGGAAGGCACAGTAGGTACTGTGCAGAACAAACGAATAGTTTGTTTTACTTCCTTCAATTCCTTCTCGATCCTTCCATATAGCTCCTCCTGCTTCTCTCCATATCTCTGCAAGATGTCCTCAGAAGCATCCTCCATAGCTCTGTAGACCAGACTGATATTGTCCTGAGTGAGTGTGGCCTCTAACTGGGGCTTATTAATGTTTGTCTTCTTCCTGGATTAAGGTTTCTTTGGATAAACCTTCCTCTTATGCAGTGTTATTGTCCCAACAGGGGGATCCTCAAGTGGAGGGGTGGTAGCTTCACCTTCTCCTTTCCCTTATTCTCCTTCAACTCCTCCTCTCTGTCCTTCTGCTTTGTCTTATCCTCCTCCTGGCGAGTCAGACCCATTATATTCAGAAGCATTGTCCTCCTCATTGCTCTCTATATCCTGGACATCTTATTGATTTTTATTCTTCTTCATCCCACTGGAATTTTTGACATTCTCAATCTGGGTGAGTATGGGGCTTCCTATTGTGTCAGTGTCGAAGAGTTCCGCATCAACGAAATGTACAAGAAATTCCTCCAACCATTCCTTTGTAATTTTCTTCATGTCTTCATCTGTCAGCTTGTAGTACGACTGTAATCCTTCCTCGTTCTCGTCCCTCTGCGTAGTGATGTAGATGAAATGAGGATCCCCGCGGAACTTTGTTATTGGTCGGTACTATTGTAAGGTGCATGGTGTCATGTGCAAAAATGATTCAATGGAAACCTTTAATTACTGATAGTATGCATGAAACACAATGTTGGACTCCCACTGCTTCGTCATGTCATTGGTGTACCACAAGGTTGAAAACTGAGTGTCCAACGACTTCGAGGGTTCGATTTTTGGGAAGGTGGATCCTTCAGGCATTTTCCAAGCGACAAATGCGATCAAAATGATCAGCCAAATGTAATGGAATTCATATCCAAAATCCTGGGCTTCGCAGCAATACTTATCTAGCTCATTGACAAGGTAGTTTTCCTAGTTCATCTGCATGCCTTCCACAAATTTTCCTGTGAGGTCCACCACAAACCCGGTGACCTGTGTGGGGCGATTCTTCCTCAAGAATTTGCCAACTAGGAGTTGGCAAGTGAGGCACACTACGCCATCCTGTATAGAGGCTACCTTGTAACCTCCCTTTCCTTTATCTACTTCTCTGTAAGCTTCCTTAATGTGTTGTGCTAGGGAACAGTCTGAGGGCTTCCCTGGATAAAACTGTTGAGGGTCAGGACCCTTCACACTTAAGCCTATGATTTGGTGGATCAATGTTGGATCCACAGTAATCCGTTTTTTGAGACACAAGTATCCTCCATGATAGCACAAGAGGAGGATTTTAACGTAAGCATTAACCTCTTGGTGGCAGACAAAATGTTGGATCTTCATCACATTCAGCACGGTGGACTGCACCATCCCCTTAATCCATGGCTATGAATTCGTCAAGTAGCGGTGGCGTTATAACATAGAGTAGTTCTTCATGTCTCCTAAATTGAAGTTGTTGTTCTTCAGTAGCAGGATTTGTCCTAACTGACTCCCGACTATGCATATTCCTTTCCAAATGTACACGGTGAACATGGTATACTCATAATCTTGGGGGATGTTTTCATGGTTAAGAACACTAGACAAAGGTGGGATATACTCTGGTAGGATCGACGAGATCTTCTTTACATTATCCATATCACTACGGTGATTACTTCATTGCTCAGTCACGGGGTTGACACGGCCAGAACGATGTCTAGTCGAAGGGGAAGCCTACAGTCCCCTAGTCAATGATGCCTGGACACCTTAGGATATTGTTCTTTCGGCCATTATATTCTTGAGGAATTCCTTGACAGACTTCTCTAATTCACTAGGTTCGCCCAACATTCTAACTTTTAAAGAGACAGGTCGGGATAGACGAATGGACGGGAGGGGTCGACAAGCGGACAGGCGGGGTCTAGTTTTAGATAACATAGCTCAACACTTGGACAATTCTCTGTTTATCTTATTCAGTCACGAGTAGAAAAAAGTGGTCATGACACAGCGACCGACGAGTTAAATAAGCGGAGCACCGTAATGGATCTTCCAAAGGCCAGGAAATGATTCCATCAATGTAAATATGTCCGTTATGGCGCGGTCTCAACGTCCAAAAGAGGTCCATCAGCCCATAAATGTGTTTTCTAACCATTCCAAAGCGTCGTTCTAATGGTCGGGGCACCTCCAACAGTCATATAACTTCGCCAAGGCAAAATCCCATTCTGCGCTGTCTTGTTGTTCCAGCGAGATTCAAATCCTGCGAACTTGCCTTCTTTGAGGTTCCAGTCTGCAAAGTCCTCCATATGCTATCTGTAGCTTATTGTAGCTTTTCTAACTTAGATTTATTTTTATTGCTCGCTTCCTTGCCTTTTTCCCTATTATCTGAGTTTCTCCAACTGTTTTTGGAATCCTCTTTCCATTTTAATTCGTATCTTCCCCTGGCGTATTAGCTTCACACTGCTGATGTGCCCTCAAAAGGGTTTGAAGTTAATATCCCTTTTCTTAACACTTCCTGGGTGGATATACTTTTTCCTTTCATAGATAGGTTCTTCAAGCCTTCTTACATTATTTCAACCTCGACAACTAATTCTCTTTCCTTCTGCCCCTCGTGTGTTGTTACTATGTTATGTTGCTTCAACTTATCCTTTCATTCTTCTATTAGTCGATCTGTTTTTCTAGCTATGAAATCCCTTAGTTATTTATTTTTATTTTCTGTGGCCTCTTCCTCGACTTTCCTTCTAATCTGGTCCTTTTCAATCCAAGTCTTACCTAACAAAAGTGAGAAACGAGCGTTGTTCCCAACAAACTAAATGACTTGGAATTATTCTTCAGTCGATGTTCCCTCAACAATAACAGGTACATTAGTAACTCTTCCACATAGGGTTATCATATTACCCTTAAACAAGCCTATCCTTCCCAATGAAGGTACCATAGTAGGCTTTCCCAAAATTTCCCAAGTTTCTTCTATCATAATATTCACTTTTGTTTCCTCATCCAAGACACAGTCTATGTCGAAGTCTTCTATTCTTGCACTTATGTGTTGTTTTACTTTCAGGATCTCTGATAAACTGACATCTTTTTGAACATCCATCGTTTCTTTCAATTGTAATAACGTAGTGTGAACTTTCTCTGATTCTTTCTCTAAAATTACCTTAGTCTCTTGACTCTCTTCGTATTTTTCTTGTCTTATGTTTATTCTTTCAACTTTATCAATCATCCTTGGACAATCCTCAACCTCATGACCAACAATCTTACAAAAGCAACAAATAGGACCTGCACCAGGGAATTCTTTAGCAAGATGTCTCAGTCTTCTGCAATTATAGAACAATGTCAATCCTCTTTTTCTTTTAAATATTCCCCAATATTTTATGTACTACACACTAGGATCATAGTGTTGGATCTGCAATCTGCAAAAAAAATTCCTAGGTTCCTGCATCCACTTGTTAGTCCAAAAACTATTTCTATGAATAGGAATAACATATCTTTATTCATTTCTATTAAATTTACTCAGATCAACTCTTTCTTTCAACTACACCCTAGCCTTCAGACTAGGACATAATCTATTAAACATACTTAAGTTCATGCTTTTAAAACAAAAAAAAATCACTTATCTTTCTCTTGTCAGAGCACAAAGATTTACCTCTTTTATGATCTTACCTCTCTTCTTCAGATCAGATTTCTTTCTTAGCACAAATATTCGCAAGTCAAGTAGAGAACTGCACACTTCAACAACAGATCTATGCAAAGATATTCTCTTTTCTTTACTTCATCTCCCATCAATCATAGTTTCAGGTCCCAGCAACAGAACCATTTGTTGGCATAGGGGAAGACCCAAGGTTCAACACTTAAGAGTGCACCAACAAAACCCCGACTACCAGCCCTTTCGGAAACACCTGTGAAGCAAGCAAGGTTTCACCCGAGGTAGAAGCCAGGGGGGTTACAGGATGCAGGTGTATGTAACCAAGATGGGACACAGATCTGTGATAATAACACTTTGTAGGGTATTCTATTAGCTCTTTGGAAATGACATACATTAGTTCATTAACCTTATTAACATCGCAAAATGTACCCAAGAATAGATCTAGCATAGTAACAAAAAATATTAATCACTTCAACCACTTAGCAGTTATCACTTTGAATCAGATCCAGCATATAAGAAAAGCATTTAAGAAAAACATACATATTCATTACACATTAAGCACTAAGAAAAACATAACAGAGATAACATTGCACAAAGAAAACCAGAAGACACCAGATATACGTGGTTCACCTCAGTGTGGGGCTACGTCCACCAACCACTTCACCTCTTTATTATTCGTCTAAATCTTACACTCACTCACTCCTGTGCACTAAGCCACTGAGTCGAGTTTCACATTGGACAAGAGATCTACGCACTGAACACTAGATCCTCCTTCCAAAATTAGGTCAAGTCACAAAGCCAATTCTCTATCAAGCACAGAGCCTTGACACACATACATTCCCCTACACAAATTCAATCAAACTACTTGCACTTAGCTATGGAAACTTCTACTTCTACCATAAATTCTTATTTTATTTATACTTTTACAAACCCTTACAATAGGGCCAAACATGGGAAAACCCCATGGCATGACATCCCATAACTCATTACAAAAACCCTAAATAACCCCTTACTAGGTCCACATAGCCCGCAAAATAAGTGAGATCCACGATCTCATCTCCGCCTATGCACTCCTTTTTCGAACAATGTGTTGAAGTCCAAAAGTGGTCCAAATATGACCAAGTTTTCCTCAAAACTTGGTCGAGGACCAATAGTGCCACTCTCCTTTGACTGGTTTTGGAATTTTTTCCAGCCATTGGATTCAACACTCCACTCTATTGACCTTGTGAGAGACTAAGGGCTTATAAGGAATAAGGACTCTGCCTTATTGCGCAACACTTAGAAATATTTGTGAGTGACCGTCTCAGCCCTCCCTCATGACATTGTGGACTTATTGATCTAGGTAATCATTAACCTATAGTTCAGACCATGGTGGGAGTACTAGTAGGTTGTGATAGGGACACTTCCACACCTCTCCCTTAAATTTTTGGTTCTTTTGCATGGCCCCTTTACTCCTTATGTGAGTCGAATTAGCAAGCATCGACAATCCTGCATCCAGTGAAAAAAACATTGTAAAAAATACATATACATAAATCATATTGAATCAATCATATATCACAAGTGCGAAAAATGAAATATTCAAACAAATATAATCCACTCCCTGACTCAATCTAGAGTCCAAGGAATTCCATTGATGTCATCAACATCCATAACCTGTCATGTGTCCTGCACACTTAGTAAAATGCGTCGATAGCATCTTCCAATACATATACATCAAAATAACAACAAATCACTATACAACATCATCATCACGTATAATCTATAATCTAAACGAAATCACAATGTACCATAACCGGATCACTTGTACGCAAGTGTCCTCAAAGAATAAGTCAATAAAAGTGTGCTCAGCAGAACGAGATGTTACACTAGTTTCAATCCTTCCTAACCATTTATACAATTTTAGAATATGTTGAAAACAATCAAATCAAGCTTTGATATTGTATGACATTGAATACATACGAATAGCAAGCATAATATCGTGTTTCTTGGACCCTCAAACAATCTGGATGTTGGAATAATTTGATCGCTTATTTGACTAGAGCTCCATGCTTACTAGAAATGTCTAGGCACAACTTGTAATCTGGGAATATTCATGATAAACAACCAACCATAACTCTCTAATTGTGCCTTATTTTGAAAAACCTCCTTGAAATTACTCAATTCTCTATGATGGGAACAAAACCCATGTTCCAGATTCTTTACATTCGACCTCATCTGCATGAAAATCGAGGTAGAAGTTGACTATCTGGAACTTTTGTTGATTTTGGGATGAATTGTTATTTCTCATACATAATTCAACACGTGCGACCTAGGCACATGATGAAACTTAAGAGTGCATGTTGAGGCTACTGCGGAGAAAACCCATGTTCTCAATTTTTTCCTGGAGATGCACCAATAGTATAAGTTACAATGTCGAGTTCCAGAATTGTAGTAATGGTATAAGAATGTTGAACATGTTGTTACAAGAATCACACTTCATAAACCGTCATCAATAAAACCTTTGTAAAAATCCTCTTTAGTCACTAAAAACATTAGAAACTAGATGTATTAACCATAAGGATGTATTTAGGCTTAACTAAAGCTTCGATGACAGAAATGGTTATATATCATGGATGAAGTGCGGAAAAATGGCTTAGAATGGTGGTTTTATTATGCAAGAAACGTGGAAAAAACAGGGCTCAACACTTCTCCAAACCCGAGGATTTGCATGTCCTCATGCAAACAAGGTAATGAATCTTTGCTATTTATTGTATACTTTGTTTCACATAAGAAGATTTTTGTGATATTGTTTCTTTCTATAGGTGTTGGTTCTTGTGGAGCAACATGCGCAACTAAGTTTTATCATATGGTCATAGTGAACATATTTGATTTTCTTCAAAATAGAGCACCCAAAATTGTAATGATAATAGAGGACAAGATAGGGATAGGTATTATGAGGGATGGTGTATGAGTGAAAAGGATGGTTTTTGAAATGATGAAGATGATGACAATATGAATATGAACTTGGGAAATTTTATACTCTATACTTTGCTTTCATTTTAATACAAATATTTACTTGTGGTTCTTTGCTTAGATAGGCAACAATGACATTATCCTCTTATTCAGAACAATCAAATGATGGTCTTAGGAATGTTTTATGATGTATAAGGAGGAGACACTATGAATGTTGATTTTCGTATTTGTACTTGTATACCACATATTTTCTTTTTATTGCTTGGTCTTGCGATCAGAGTCTTTATTATAACTTTGATACCAATATGTACTTATGGTTATTTTATTGAATATGAAATAATGACTTCATCCTCTCATGGACAACAATCAGATAATATCTTAGGAATGTTTTATGATGTACAAGGAAAAGACATTATGGATGTTGTTTTGTATTTATATACCACAATAGCTTTTCTTTTATTATTTCCATGGTCTTATAATAGAAGTATGAAGTTTATTATAGATGGTGGATTGATGGTAGGTGATGAGTACTTTGTCAGTGACGATGATGTGTAGTGTGGAGTGGTTATGCATCATGTTTTCCAAATTCTTAGTAAATTAAATATATTTATACCTATTTTACCTCTAGTTACCTTTGCTTTTAATTTTGATATGATTTCGAATGGAATAAAGGATTTGATACTTGTTGAATGAATGTTGAAGATGAGATTGAGCAAGGCAGAGAACTTTTGAGAGAAAGAATTGAACTCGATGGGAGATGAACCTGTTGAAAGAGGATGAACTGAACCATGTTGAAGAAAGGAAAAACTAGCTGATATGAATTGAATATGTTGGAGACAATGTCAAGAATCTAAATATATAGAAGGGATATGAATATCTCCCCCAAACACAAGGGTTTTCATGTCCTCATGCAAACTGTTTGATATTGAATCGAACATGAAGATAAATCATTGGAATACCAAGCATTAAGGTGTGTCATTAACCAATGTGAAGAAACTCACATTTAATGAGAATCAGTGTTAAATTAACTTAGTTCATCTTGACAGATACAAATAGATGTGTTGATGCCGATTCAACAACAATATTCATCATTCAACAAGAATTGATGAATCCCCATGATTGACAAAAAAGAGCTCTACCATTGATGCATGCATATACCAAGGCATTATGAAATCTCTAACTTTCACTCTAGATAATGTGTTGGAGTTGATGGGGTAAGGTTCATCTGAAGGTGGACTTAAGGAATCCCACATCAACTGATGTGAGTACAATACATACATGATTTTAAGAATACAATACAATATTTGAACCAACATAAACTTACAGAACTTATTGTGAACTCTTCCCACCAGTTGCCTAGTTTTCAAGCAAAGCCCATGTCTAGTTGCGCCAGTAAACTGATTTTCCCAACTGGTCTTATTTTTCTCTTTAATATTCTATTTATTTATTTATTACATTGTCCTATACTACATGAAAAAGGAAACCCTTTTCTCAAGTGTAGGAGTACTTCTAGTGAAGCCATGTGTGTAACATGATTACAAGCATATTGATACTATGGTTTGAAAAATATGATTTAATGTATAATAGAGCATGGGATACCAGTTGCTTCATATGATATGATGTGAAGAGTTGTCAAAGAAGAGAGTGGTGGTTCAATAGGATCATCATCTAGAACCAACATTCAATAAATTCATGATGTTCTTGGTTCACTTGTTCATTTGGACCATTCTATATATCTTCCTCTACTGTGTCGTGCAAATCTTATACTAAAAAATGGTTTGTCTCTTGGATGCATATGGGATCTGATTATAGGTACATAAAGAACTCCTTGATCTCAGGTTCTAAGGGGTGGTCTCCATCGAATGTGGTCCATGATTCCTTGGTTTCCTCTGCAATTTGGCAAGGGTGGTAAGATAAGACTTCTTGATATTCTTGTAGATGAGCCTCATGGAACTTTTTTTCTTCTATCACTTCCAAAGGGGCAAGTATGCTCTTGATTGTGGTCAGGATTTTCTCTTCTTGAGAGGAAGAGACAATGATTGCTGCTAGGATTTGAGAAATCTCTTAGAGTAACATTTTCTCTTTTTCTAAACGAACTCTTGAGCATCCTTCTTGTTTCTAACTGGTAGGTCATGTCTTGCATAGGGGTTAATGTATGTGGGATCTTACAACTCGAAAAACTTAAATTTTTTTGAAGAAATGCAAAGGAAACACACTTAAAGAAAATACAAGAAAAATAATAACGTAATCGAAGCGCCATTGTGCTACTAGGATCCTGCTGTCACCATGTTGTCTATTCACACAAGTTAGGATTCTCTTATTTTCATGAATCAAACTAAAATAAAACACACTTTCATAAAATAAGACAATGAGGCTTCACATAAACTCACCAAAGTAAATGTGTCGAAGTAGAACCCCTTCAGAAATTTTGAAGTAAGGGTGCCTTAGTGTCTGACCGCTTCTCCTCCCACAAGTTGCAATTGTAGCTAAATTACACACAAAATAACAGATTTTTTAAAACAACCTACCTATGCTCTAATCCCTTTAGCACCTCAATGACAATGATGCCAAAAATGTCAAGAAAATTATATAATATAATTTTCTTACATTTAATGTCAACTCGAGGGTTCGTAAAATTAGAGGTGCAAGAACAGGAAATGTAGGACTAAATCTCTAATGTATCCTATGGCGATGACAATCCAAATAAACCAAGCAAATTAAAACATTTTGAAGCAAGTTGCAGGAAATTGATGTTATGAATATATCATTGGGATGTAAGACAATAAGTGTAATAAGGGTTCAATGTTACAATATTTCATATATGTATGTTCATGAAACTTCTTATGTGTAGCTTAGTAACATGTCTTGATCCTTTAATGATTCTTTCTATAGTATCTTCTTCTATTGTGGGAAATGAAAGAAGGAAAATGAAAATTAACACCAAGGAAATCGTCACTGGGTTGTGGAACAACTAATGCTATAAAGGTTCTGAGTCGTAATATTTCATGCAAAGGTGTCCATAAAACATTACAGGAGTATATTATTAATGTCCTTAACCTTCAATTGTATTTCTATAGTGAATACAGGAAATTAAATCAATGTAAATCCACACTTCAGAGATAAGTCCTTAAAAATATACACATGAAAATAGGAATAGAAGATAGAAGAATTTAGTGAAGTATATGTGGATATGAAATTAGTTTTGTCCTATGTTATTTTTATATGGACTAGATCACCTTACAACAGTTTTGCATCTAATAATGCATTAATGTTTATATGATAACAATATAATATGACATAACAATTGATAAAATAATGAACCTCTATATAACGTAACAATTTATAACAATACATATGAGATACTATGTAAAAAAAATGATGTACAAGTAATAAAACAATGAACTAATATAACAATACAAACAAAACAATTTATTAAACTAATATAAAAATATATATACAATATGACAAACAATACAAATCGTGCAAGTAACAATACAAACAAAACAATATATACAATATGACAAACAAACAAAATTATTAGACTAATATAACAATATATATACGATATGATAAACAATCTAAATTGTGCAAGCAACATTATAATCAAGACAATGTAAACAATAACATTAACATTTGACAACATGAAAACAATAAACATGATATGGTAATACCATCAATTCACCACGAAGAAATAAAAGATATATCATGACGTGAAACCCAACGAAACTCACATATAATACTAACAAGTCAACACATAATAAAATTCATAATAGTATATAGACATGGAACAACTAACAATACACTATGCAACATTAAATGGAAGAGAAATACAACGTTTCTTTTACAGAGAAGAGTGTAGATGAACATACTGGGAGAACTTAGATGGAATGTTGATGTGTGAGGAGAAGAGTGTTGTGGAGAGAAAATCCAACATGGAGAAGGAAAGGTGCCAGACAGAGAAAAGGACAGAAATCACAGGTGATCTATCTCGAGAATTGATCTCTTAAATTCATAATGAAACTAACTAGAAAACCAAAATGATCCAAAACTAGAATCGAATAAGACACTTGAAACAAAGAGTGAAGCATTGCACAATGAATAGAAATTGGATAGAAATTAATCACACTTGCAATCTAAATAACAAATTAACGAGGAAGAACGTTACCCAATATTGACGGTCCCTTCCCAACCTGACTAACGCTGCCAAGAATGATCAAATTAGGATGAAGTGATGCACCAAAACTTAGGAACAAAGAACGTACGCTAATAGAAGATCAACATTGTTTACAAAAGAGAACACATGCTTATTTCCTCAATAAATCCCTTCGTCGGCTACCATTTCAAAAACATATTACAAAAAGGGAATCCCCCTCTCGATTTAAAAAACTAATACATTTATATAGAAACTCCCTAGTCTAGAAGGTGGAAATGACCTCCTTTGTTCTCGTGAACAAAATAATAACAATAGTTACATAAATGAACAGATCGAACTGGTTTCGATCCTCCGTAACCAACTATACAATTTTAGAAGATGTTGAAAACAATCAAATCAGGTTTGGATATCTTATGGCATTGAATGTATACATAGGAACCATAATATCATGAATCTCATACCCTCGAACAATCTGTATGTTGGAATACTTTGACCGCTTATTTGACTAGTGTTCCACGCTTACTAGAAAGGTCTGGGTGCAACTTGCAATATGGGAAGATTCATGATAAAGAGCCGACCATAACTCTCTAATTGTTCCCTATTTTTAAAAACTGCTTACCTGTTACTCAATATGCTGGGAACAAAACACATGTTCCAGATTCTTAAAATTCAACTTCATCTGCACGAAAAGCGACGCGGAATTTGACTATATAAATTTTTTTCTAATTTCGGGATGAAATGTTTTTTCCGAGTTGTAGGTCCAGACAAGCAACTTGGGCACGTTCTAAGACACATGAGAGAATTTGGACGTTGTTTCAGAGAAAACCCATGTTCTTTATTTTTTCCTAGAGATGCACCAATAGGATAAGCTACAATGTCGAGTACCAAAACTATAGTGATGGTACATGAATGTTGAACATGATGGTACAAGAATCATACTTCATAAACCATCATCAGTAAAAACTTTGTAAAAATCTTCTTTAATAACTAAAAACATTAGAAACTAGATGTGTTAACCACAAAGATGTATTTAGGATTAACTAAAGTTTTGATGACGGAAATGGTTATATATCATGGATGAAGTGCAGAAAAATGGCTTAGAATGACAGTTTTATTATGAAATAAATGTGGAAAAAATAGGACTAAACAAAATCCTCTATAGTAACTTCCTCGAGCTTCAACAAGCCAAGAATCTGCATTATTATGTAGAGTTTCCACAGCACAGGTGCAGAAGGTTCTACCGTAGATTTGTTCATGGAATTTTGTAGCTAGTTCTTGTGTAGCAACCGCAAAACTTATTGGAGTTGTTTCTTGTGTAACAACATATTTTTTAGAACCTCTTTATTTATACCACCTATACAACAATAATGGATCTGTAAAGTGCTACTGAAAATGAAAAAGATATTGTAGAACTTGTAGTAAACTGTTAGATATAAAGGAATAGTGTATAATGATTCTTTCTATAGTATCTTCTTCTATTGCGGGAAATGAAAGAAGGAAAATGAAAATTAACACCAAGGAAATCGTCACCGGGTTGTGGAACAACTAATGCTATAAAGGTTCTACGTCGTAATATTTCATGCAAATGTGTCCATACAACATTACAGGAGTATATTATTAATGTCCTTAACCTTCAATTGTATTTATATAGTGAATACAGGAAATTAAATCAATGTAAATGCACACTTCAGAGATAAGTCCTTAAAAATATACACATGAAAATACGAATAGAAAATAGAAGAATTTAGCGAAGTATATGTGGATATGAAATTAGTTTTGTCCTATGTTATTTTTATATGGACTAGATCACCTTACAACAATTTTTCATATAATAATGCATTAATGTTTATATGATAACAATATAATATGACATAACAATTGATAAAATAATGAACCTCCATATAACGTAACAATTGATAACAATACATATGAGATATTATGTAACGAAAATGATATACAATATGAAAAACAATACAAATCATGCAAGCAACAATACAAACAAAACAATATATACAATATGACAAACAAACAAAATTATTAGACTAATATAACAATATATATACAATATGATAAACAAATTGAATTGTGAAAGCAACATTATAATGAAGACAATGTAAACAATAACATTAACATTTGACAACATGAAAACAATAAACATGATATGGTAATACCATCAATTCACCACGAAGAAATAAATATATATCATGACGTGAAACCCAACGAAACTCACATATAATACTAACAAGTCAACACATAATAAAATGCATAATAGTATATAGACATGGAACAACTAACAATACACTATGCAACATTAAATGGAAGAGAAATACAACGTTTATTTTACAGAGAAGAGTGTAGATGAACACACTGGGAGAACTTAGATGGAATGTGGATGTGTGAGGAGAAGAGTGTTGTGGAGAGAAAATCCAACATGGAGAAGGAAAGGTGCCAGACAGAGAAAAGGACAGAAATCACAGGTGCTCTATCTCGAGAATTGATCTCCTAAATTCATAATGAAACTAACTAGCAAACTGAAATGATGCAAAACTAGAATCGAATAAGACACTTGAAACAAAGAGTGAAGCATTGCACAATGAATAGAAATTGGATAGAAATTAATCACACTTGCAATCTAAATAACAAATTAACGAGGAAGAACGTTACCTAATATTGAGGGTCCCTTCCCAATCTGACTAACGCTGCCAAGAACGATCAAATTAGGATGAAGAGATGCACCAAAACTTAGGAACATGGAACGTATGCTAATAAAAGATCAACATTGTTTACAAAAGAGAACACATGCTTATTTCCTCAATAAATCCCTTCGTCGGCTACCATTTCAAAAACATATTACAAAAAGGGAATCCCCCTCTTGATTTAAAAAACTAATACATTTATATAGAAACTCACTAGTCTGGAAGGTGGAAACGACCTCCTTTGTTCTCGTGAAACAAAATAAAAACAATAGTTACATAAATGAACAGATCGAACTGGTTTCGATCCTCCGTAACCAACTTTACAATTTTAGAAGATGTTGAAAACAATCAAATCAGGTTTGGATATCTTATGGCATTGAATGTATACATAGGAACCATAATATCATGAATCTCATACCCTCGAACAATCTGTATGTTGGAATACTTTGACCGCTTATTTGACTAGTGTTCCACGCTTACTAGAAAGGTCTGGGTGCAACTTGCAATATAGGAATATTCGTGATAAAGAGCCAACCATAACTCTCTAATTGTTCCTTATTTTAAAAAATTGCTTACATGTTACTCAATATGCTGGGAACAAAACACATGTTCCAGATTCTTCAAATTCAACTTCATCTGCATGAAAATCGAGGTGGAATTTGACTATATAATTTTTTTTCTAATTTCGGGATGAAAAGTTTTTTTCTGAGTTGTAGGTCCACACAAGCAACTTGGGCATGTTCTAAGACACATGCGAGCATTTTGGCATTGTTTCAAAGAAAACCCATGTTCTTTATTTTTTCCTAGAGATGCACCAATAGGATAAGCTACAATGTCGAGTACCAAAACTGTAGTCATGGTACATGAATGTTGAACATGATGGTACAAGAATCATACTTCATAAACCATCATCAGTAAAAACTTTGTAAAAATCCTCTTTAATGCCTAAAAACATTAGAAACTAGATGTGTTAACCACAAAGATGTATTTAGGATTAACTAAAGTTTTGATGACGAAAATGGTTATATATCATGGATGAAGTGTAGAAAAATGGCTTTGAATGAGAGTTTTATTATGCAATAAATGTGGAAAAAATAGGACTCAACAAAATCCTCTATAGTAAATTCCTCGAGGTTCAAGAAGCCAAGAATCTACATTATTATGTAGAGTTTCCGCAACACAGGTGCAGAAGGTTCTACCGTAGATCTGTTCATGGAATTTTGTAGCTAGTTCTTGTGTAGCAACCAAAAAACTTATTGGAGTTGTTTCTTGTGTAACAACAACAATATTGTTTAGAACTTGTTTATTTATACCACCTATACAACAATAATGGATCTGTATAATGCTACTGAAAATGAAAAAGATATTGTAGAACTTGTAGTACACTGTTAGATATAAAGGAATAGTGTGATACAAGCTGAAGAAAACATGTGACAATAAGGATTTTGGTGTGGTGGTAGTAGAAATATATTGGAAATGATTGAGAAACTGAAACTTGAAAGAAGATTTATTTATTGATTTTATTCATTCATTTTTATTTCTCTTTTTATTTTTTTTGCAAAGCTTTTCCACCAGCAAGATGGTTTTCGAACAAGATTTGTACTTGATTGTTCCTAGAGGGTTTTACCAATCATATTTTTTATTCCCGAGGAATTCCCACCAGGGACTGATTTTAAAACACTCCATGGTATGTTGATGCCTAAAATAGGTTTTCTCCATCATAATTTTTTATTTTATTTTAATTTTTATATTTTTTATTTTGATGAAGGAAAATATGATAACTAGGCAACTCGGTGGTGTAAGCCAATTGAGTTACATTATTGAGTGGGTTAAAGGTGGTTGGAGGAAATAGGTGAATTGAATTTGTGATTGGAAATTCCATTGAATTCAACATGAATTTTTCCTGTAATATTCTTGAGGTAGAAAGAAGGAAATGCAAGAGCATATTGTGGTGCTAGTGAATGAGCATGAGGAATATAATATTGACTTGAAGGCTTGATCAATATAAATGACATGGTTAATGTATCAAGGGGACTTAAATTCTCTTGAAAATGGTATTTTTTTTATATTCACATCAATTCTTTTTTTCTCTCGTTAATTATCCATCTACAATTTCAATGAAAAAGTCTTGGTGTTGTTGGTCAGTAGCTGGAACACTTTTGTAACAAGCCTCAAGGGACTTGAAATTCAAACATGGATTATTCAAGGATTCAACAACAAATGATTTGTTTCAATTCCATTCGTTGGATGGCATAGTAATATTCCCTTTTCAAAAAAGTTGTCTTCAAAAAACACTCATTCTTGAATTTACCTTCTTGATCCTTCGGTGGCCTGCAAAAACTAGTACTTATCTTCAATGAAAGGTGAGATGAGGGAATAAGCGAGGTGTATTTTATTTATTATTCCAAGAAATACACACAAAAAATCACAAATAGTACATATGAAATAGATCCAAGGAAAGATAAACCAAGAAAAATCCGATTTTTTAATTGTTGAGGAGTGGTGGCCAACTTAGACTACCTGATGGTATTGTGTTGATAAAATATGCATTTAATGTCTGATTGGAGTGACTCAAAAGCCATATTAAATTATATTCATAGGTATATATCCAATAAAAATAGGTTTTGAAAATTCCATGAAATGATATGTCAAATTTGTTGAGGAACAACTTGAATGACAAAGGTGTTTTCCCACCTAGACCAACAGTCACTATTTTGAGTAAAATTTTTTTCTTTGATGATGGATTAACTTGATAAAAATTGATATGAAATCATATTCATGTAGGTATATCCAATAGAAACATGCTTTACAAATTATATGAATAATTGATGGGTCAAATATACCAATGAATAGTCAAGAAAATAGAGTTTTAGTATTGCAGAGTTAGGATAAGAAGTTATTAATTAAGGCCTAAAATTTGCATATGATATCGAAAAAAAGTGATTAAAATCTAGTTTAAAACTATATTCATAGGATAATATACCATATAAATATGTTTGAAATATTTATCCATTTAGGCATCCAAAAAGTGATTGTCCTAACTATGTTCCTGAGTTGCATACTCTACATCCAATCAATGCTTTAGTTATATTTTTTTTCATTTTTTATCCAAATTGAGTGATTCAAATTGGGTTAGAAAATATATTTCAAGGGAAATTTTAAATAGAAACACATTTTAAAAATATTCATGCATGATCTCTCAAAACATGAATGTCCCAGCCATGTTTTCCATAGATTCATAAAACCAACATACCACAACAACCCATTTCTCAAACAAGATGATATAGATATGCTTGAACTTTTGTAGGGAAGTAATTTTCAATTTAATACATCCACATACCAAAAATTCCAAGCATCTAGTGCCTCTATTGTGTTGCATGACCTACACAAGATCTAGAGAAAAATGAAAAAATAGCACCTAAATCAAGAATGAGAGAAAAAACAAACATTTAGTTAAAATGTGGTATGATAGTAATAGGATCCTAAAACCATCGTGTGAGTCCATGAAGTTTCCCATTACCTAAAATATGAAATTATCTTAGTAATTAAAGATTTCATACATTAACTATAATATTGAGGCTAATAAATTATCTTAGTAATTAAAGTGTCCATACATTAGCTCTCAAATGCTAAGGCTAATTAATTATCTTAGTAATTAAAGAGGTCGTGCATTAATTATCACCCTGGGTCCAAACTCTTGCAAAATGTAGTGCATTGTATGTGGAAGATATAAATTCGTATCTTGCATTAGTTTGTTTAGTATGATTCTATGAAAAGGAAATTGCATCGTCAATCAATAGAGAACCAAAATCTTTTATATATAGAGAGATATAGATATACTTTGCTTAGGCAATTAAAACAAAAAACCAATCAACATAGAATTAAAGCTACATGAAGCTATGTAATTAGATGTTAAACTCTCACAAAAATAACTCATTCACTCTTGGTAAAATGTTTAAGTACTTGAACACAAATCATGCTACTCGGACCCTATCGTCACCAAGTTATCTCTTGGCATGATTTATGCACTTCCTCTTCCCATAAATCATAGCTCATGTCGTTGGAAATATTTGATAAAACTAATCTATGAATTGAAATGCTATTGCAGAAATGAAAACACTCCACACATGGCAAGAAAATAAATCACACTTTATAAATACACCAAAATAATTAATTAAATAAATATTTATAGAAAATAAACTAGAGTTCATAAATACATAATAAATGTTTACAAAAATGAAAGAAATCGTACAACAAGAAATAAAAACTACCTAATGGAGTGAGTCATGGCTCCATATAATAGAGTGTTGATATTAATATACATCATTATTAAATTCAACACTCACTACTTCTACAACATACACAAAATAATAATAATGAAACTTAATATTTAAGTTAAATAAAAACTCTTACAATCCAAGCGAAGTGTCTTCCTTCTTTCCCAAGCATCTCCTCTTCCTTAGTACAAAGATGCCACTCTATTTTATACATGATCTTGCTTTAAAATAGAAATAACAAATGTTCGAATATAGATCCACTTGAGAATCAATAAATCTTAAGTGGTTACAACTATGTTACAATTTTATAAAATACAAAAAATGATTTCCAATATTCATGTTAATTCCCGACAAATTTTGAAATGTCTTTGTTTGTCAAATTCATAATAAGCTATGTGGGTTATAACAACTTTCCCAAAACATGCTCAAAATAATTATTAATGGTATGAGAATCCTTAGGTCCATGACATATATATGGGAGATATTTAAATTCATAATAAAAACGAATATGCACATGTGGGCACATGAAAATATGACTCCTAATAATTAAAACCATAAAATGTGTGTTTTATTCTCTTCCCCAAGTGGTTGCATGATTGGCGGTGGTCAATTTCCTCAACTATAACATGCTAAATATGCAACACATGGACCTACAAGTGATTTGCACCATTGATGCACAAGCATCGTCAAAAAGTACACGTGGCAGGAAAACTCAGCGCCTGAGGACCAATTCAGAATCTCAAACGTTGGCCAGTATTGTAATCTTTTGAAGCTGATAGAAAACAAACGAGGAAAGATCACACGCGTGTAGACAAAATGAGTACGCATGACCTGGGAGTTTAACCCTAGTCTTGATGTAACCGCAGTTAGATAGCAGTAGCTGGTTTTTCTTTTGTATAAAGAGAGGTTTTGTATGCCCAAATGAGGGGGTTACGAGAATTATGAGTAAGTAGGAGTTGTGAACAGTATTTGTTTTTTTGATTTTTTGATGTAACCATTTTCTTGATTCTGAATGAAGATAACAAAGGAAAATGTATCCAAATGTGTGAGACTGTTGTTGTTCATGATACTCTGTTATTGTTGTTTGTTTCAAGAATGAATGAATCTTGCTACGAGTGTATGTAGTTTTGAAATGCTTGCATAGAATTTAAATTCGCTTTTCTTCATGAGTCGGTGCAAGGTGTGAACATAGTCTACAAAGAGTGTGTTGACAGGGTATGTTTCGACTCGTAAAGATCAGAAGAAATAGCGTAATATTTTCTTTGCAGGAAAAGTAAAGCGACTACCACAAGGAGTGCACAGTCGTCGCAAGAACTCAATTCTTATGTAAAGATCTATTGCAAAAAGTGCACAGACCTATAATTCGACGAAGATTTGAAGAGACTCAGTAAATAAGTCGAAGAACGAGAGTAGGAGAATGCCAGGAAGGAGAGAAATTATTATTTTCAAGAATCTTTGGATCTGAGTTTGAGGAATTTCCCAAAAGAAAGTGAAAAGTGCTTGGGAGGTCAAATCTTTGAAAAGATCAATTTCAGGAGCAGTAACACTTTCCAAGAGGTGTGAA
The DNA here is from genome assembly GCA_009831015.1 of Picea engelmannii. Classification (NCBI taxonomy): domain Eukaryota; kingdom Viridiplantae; phylum Streptophyta; class Pinopsida; order Pinales; family Pinaceae; genus Picea; species Picea engelmannii. The sequence continues at coordinate 108,585 of ML777780.1, forward strand.
CAAGATCATAGAACCGGACTTACAGGAAGGACAAAGGCCGAAGCCTTCGAATCCTTCAAAAATATCCTAAGTATGAAGAAAGCTTAAGCTCAGGGGAAAGATATGGACCGTCTGATCAATGTTTAGACAACGAGGAGAAATCATAGAGGAAGAAAGATCGCAGTCGTTTGGTCTGAGTGTAATGGATTATAGTCGTCTAATCAAGGTAAAGTGCACTAAATTTAAAGCCTTGAAAGCACATAGGAGGAACAAAGTCACGAAAAATTTTGAAATAATCGAGATCGTCCATCATCAAGGAGAACGTGTGGCAAGAGAGTAGCATTTCATTGACTCGTGACTTGGAGAAGCCAAAGTTTGAGTTACAAGAACTTGCAATACGCGAAATTGTGAAACGATCATAGCCATTGATCGAAGGAGGAAGTTTAACCATAGATCTGACCTTGTCTGTATTTCACGACTCAGGAAATCAGAGGCAAGAGTTATGTGAACTCGCAATACGTGAAATCATGATTTGATTTGAGTCATCATATTGAGAGGAAATATGGACCATTGATTGTCCAGAGAGATGAGATGCGAAGTTGCGAAATGCGAAGTTGTGAAATGTGAAATCGCGATGCACTCGAAATATTGGCCCATGGCCATAGCCAAGGGTCACATCAGTGAAGGAAAACCGAGAGACTAGCAAGGACTAGGCTTCTGTCGGGATTTAGGGAGTCGGCAGAATCAGAGTGACTCACATGCAGAAGTCATGAAACGCGAAGTCACGATGCACCTTTCATTTAAGCGCTTGGTCACTGCCAATGGTCATGTGATAGAAGGGCTTAGCCAAGAGATATCTAGCGCTTAGTTGCGTTGAATCTTTAAAGCACTAAAGAAGATACTGCGAGTTCCATAGAACTAGCACCTTAAGAAGAAGGGGGCCTAATCAGTTTATTGAGGCTCCTAAGGGGACAAAGAGTCAATCAAACTCAGTTTCTTGATCGATGCTAGAACGGGAGGTCACACAACCCTTAGGAGAGGAGGGGGGGGTCTGTATCAAGTGGTATCAGAGCTGATTTTTGTCTGTAGATTTCAGGCGATGAGATAAAAGGAGATAAAGGAGACAAAAGAACTCGAATTTATACTCTGTGTGTGAGAGACGGTCAACACAATTCCGCCAAGGAGATGAGGAGAGCCACCTTTAGACAATCGTGTTGTAGAAAGGGAGATGCAAGAACTTCCTGCAAGGTTGGATGCAATGGAAGCAAGGCAGATGAGAGCACCTGATGCTAGAGACGTCAATGATGTAGAGAGTGAAGATGCAGAAGCTGAAGAAGTTGTAGGAGAACACATAGTCGAAGAACGCTTGCTAAGAGAAGTTGTTAGATTGGGAGCTAGAGCCAAGATAGAAGTCCTAATGTATGAAGGAAATTTGGATGTTGAAGAGATGCTGGACTAGATAAGGTCCATGGATAAATATTTCGATTATGAATATGTAGATGGAGAGAAAAAGGTGAGGCATGTTGTCACCGGGATTAAAGGACATGTAGCGCTGTGCTGGGATGAACTATAGGCTGAGAGGTGAAGTAGAGGAAAACAAAAGATAAACAATTGGGATAGAATGGTAGCCAAGCTGAAGGCTGAGTTCATGCCCAAATATTATCAGATCTATCTGTTCAGGAAGTTACAGAACCTGAGACGGAAGGGTATGACAGTCAAACAATACATAGAGGATTTCTACAAGCTGAACGTCATGGTTGGACAAAGAGAGAGGGATGAAGAAACAATTTCCAGGTACATGAATGGCCTGAGCTATGAAATCCAGGATGAGCTCAGCATGATGTCAGTAAGGACAGTGGAGGATGCTTATTATTTTGCACTAAAGGCATAAGAGAAGTTGGCCAGAAAATAAAACCAGCGAGGTAGAGGTAAAGTCTCAACCCTGAACAAAGGTAAGGGAGTTTCCCATGACAAGGCGCATAGTTCCAAAGACGAGGTTGAAACTCCACACAGTCACTCGGAATAAGGAGGAAGTTCCCAAGGAAGATAGGGTGGTGGAAGAAACTCTTCTAGAGGAAGAGGTAGAGGAGGAATACAGTGTTATGCATGTGGAAAGACAGGGAACGTGTCTTGGGAATGCCCTGATAAAAAGAAAGAAGGAGGAGAAGCTCACATTTCAGAAGCACAAAGAGGAAATGTTGAAGAAGAAGGAGCAGGGGATGGAACAACCCTGTTGATGAGAAAGGTTCTCTTAAGACCAAAGGAAGAAGTTAAAAAGCCAGTACATAGGAACAGTCTATTCAGGACAGCTTTCAAGACTAAAGACAGAGTATGCAAGGTGATAATTGACAATGGGAGAACTGATAACTTAGTATCCATAGAGGTGGTGGATAAATTAGAACTGAAGACAACTTCACATCAAGCCATATAAAGTCTCATGGGTGCAGAAAGGACACCAGGTAATGGTTACTAAACAATGCTTGGTTGAATTTAAGATAGGAGGATATAGATATGAAAATCTGTATGATGTAATTCCCATGGATGTATGACATATTTTGTTGGGAAGACCATGGCAGTTTCACAAGAATGTCATTCATGATGGGAGGAAGAATACATACACCTTGGAGAAGAATGGTAGGACACACATGTTGCTGCCAATAGAGGAGAAGAAAGGGAAAGAGGAGGCCAGCACAAGCATACTTTTCATGAGTGGGAAGGAACTCCTAAAATAAGTTAAGAGAGAATAGGAGATGAAGTTTGTTGTGGTGAGGAAACCTAAAGTTATCCTTACTCGTACTACACTGGATGATTTGCCTGATGAAATTCAGGAATTGTTGGATAATTTTGTTGACATAGTAGTGGATGGGTTGCCTAACTCATTGCCACCAATCAGAAGTATTAGCCATCATATTGATTTGATACCAGGAGCGAGTCTACCAAACAAAGTGGCATACAGACTGATGCCTCGAGAGAATGAGGAGGTAAAGAACCAGGTCCAAGAATTGTTAGACAAAGGTTTCGTCAGAGAGAGCTTGAGCCCATGCACAGTACCAAATGTGTTGAGCCCAAAGAAAGATGGAGGATGGAGAATGTGTATAGACTCGAGAGCCATCAACAAGATCACTATTAGGAGATGTTTGATTCTGCATGAATTTCAGGTAAAGACCTTAGGGTTTGAACACCTTAAGGAAATGTACAGTGATGATCCAGACTTCAAGGAAGCATACGAAGCATGCGTGAATCCTATGCTAAGAGATAGAAGCCAGTGGAAAGAGTATATGATTTAGGAGAGATTCTTGTTCAAGGAAAATTGATTGTGCATACTAAAATGCTCAATGAGGGATAACCTTTTGAAGGAAAAACATAGTGGGCGATTGCCTGGACATTTCAGATATGATAAGACATTTGCACAGTTGAGCAATTCATACTATTGGCCAAGTATAAGAATAGATGTAATAAAATTCATGAACAGATGTAGAATATGCCAACACGCAAAAGGTAAAAGACAGAACATTGGATTGTATCCACCATTTCCCATACCAGAGAGGCCTTGGGATGCAATAAGCATGGATTTTGTGTTGGAAATACCAAGAACACAAAGAGGATGTGATTCCATATTTGTGGTGGTGGATAGATTTTCAAAGATGGCACACTTTATCCCATGTTAGAAGATCGGTGATGCAACACATGTTGCAAATCTATTTTTCAAGGAAGTTGTAAGACTTCGTGACCTACCCAGAAGCATTGTCTTGGACAGAGACACGGAATTTGTTGGTCATTTTTGGAGAACATGGTGGAGGAAGCTAGGGACAGATTTATCCTTCAGCTCAACTTATCACCCTTGGCCAGATGGACATACTGAGGTGGTAAGCAGAACTTTTGGAAACTTGTTGAGGATCCTGATCACCGAGCACCATAATCAGTGGGTTCAAATTCTTCCACAAGTAGAATTTGCATACAACGACTCACCAAACAAGAGCACTAGAAAGAGCCCGTTCCAAATATTGTATGTAATGCAACCTAGGGGAGTGGCTGAGTTGAGAGACTTGGAGCAGAGTGAGATCAGAAGCATTGGAGTAGAATATTTCATTGCATAAATGCAGAAGCTCCATAACCATATCAGAGGGAAGTTGCAGGGTTCTAACCAAGAGTACAACCGCAGAGTTGATCAACATCGCAGAGACCTTCAGTTTGAAATAGGAGATCGGGTTATGGCACATCTTAGGAAGGAAAGGTTCCCTAGGGGGACATATAACAAGATAAATATGAAGAAGATAGGACCATGTAAGATCTTGAGGAAATTTGATGCAAACGCCTATGAGATCAAGATGCCAAATGATGTGGGCATATCGCCCGTATTCAATGTTTCAGACCTGTATCCTTATAGGAAATATGACACAGAGGGGTCACCAAATCAAGGGAAGATTCAGTGGGAGAAACTAATGCCTATAATAGAGAAAACACAGATGGAAAAGATCATTGATCAGAGGATTGGTAAGAAGACCAGGAGGAAGACCTATCTTTAATATCTGGTCAAGTGGAAGGGAAACCCAATAGAATATGATAGTTGGGAGAGTGAAGCTGATATCCAGAAGCATGGAAAGTTAGTACAGGAGCTCATGGACAGGAGTCCATGAATTTTTGCACAGGGGAGTATGATGCAGGAGCATCATCAGCAAGTACACATGGTGGGACAACTCAGCACCTGAGGACCAATTTGGAATCTCAAACGCTAGCCAGTACTGTAATCTTTTGAATATGATAGAAAACAAAAGAGAAAAGATCATGCGCATGGAGAAAAAATGAGCATGCATGACCTGGGAGTTTAACCCTACTCTCGATGTCACCATAGTTAGCTAGCAATAGTTTGTTTTTATTTTTTATAAAGAGAGGTTTTATATGCCCAAATGAGGGGGTGACGAGAATTATGAGTAAGTAGGAGTTGTGAACAATAGTTGTTGTTTTGATTTTTTGATGTAACCATTTTCTTGATTCTAAATGAAGATAACAGAGGAAAATTCATCCAAATGTGTGAGATTGTTGTTGTTCATGATACTCTAATATTGTTGTTTGTTTCAAGAATGAATGAATCTTTCTATGAGTGTATGTAGCTTTGAAATGCTTGCATAGAATTTAAATTATCTTTTCTTCATGAGTTGGTGCAAGGTGTGCACATAGTCTGCAAAGAGTGCATTGACAGGGTTTGTTTCGACTCGTAAATATTAGAAGAAATAACGTAAGATTTTCTTTGTAGGAAAAGTAAAGCGACTGCCGCAAGGAGTGTACAGTCATCGCAAGAACTCAATTATTGTGTAAAGATCTGTTGCAGAGAGTGAACAGACATGGAATTCAACGAAGAGTCGAAGCAACTCAATAAATAAGTCGAATAATGAGAGAAGGAGAACGTCAAGAAGGTGAGAAAGGATTCTTTTCAAGAATCTTTGGATCTAAGTTTGATGAATTTCCAAAAAGAAAGCGAGAAGTTCTTGGGAGGTCAAATATTTGAGAAGATCAATTTCAGGAGGAGTAACACTTTCCATGAAGTGCGAATGAGATCCTAGAACCAGACTCGCAGGAAGGACAAAGTCTGAACCCTTTGAATCCTTCAAAATCTCCTAAGTCTGAAGAAAGCATAAGCTCAGGGGAAAGATCTAGACTGTCCAATCAACGTCCAAACAACGAGGAGAAATCATAGAGGAAGAAAGATCTCAGTTGTTCAGTCTGAGCGTAATGGATCGTAGTCATCCGATCACGGTAAAGTTCACTAACTTTAAAGCTTTGAAAGAACATAGGAGGAACAAAGTCACGAAACGTTCTAAAATCATCGAGACCGTCCATCGTCAAGGATGAAGCATATTGAGAGAGTAGCAATTCACTGACTCGTTGCCAGGAGAATTCAAAGGTTGAGTTACAAGAACTCACGATATGAAAAATTGTGAAACGATCACAACCATAGATCGAAGGAGGAATTTGAACCGTAGATCTCACCTTGTCGAGATTTTGCGACTCGGGAAATCAGAGGCAAGATTTATGTGAACTTGCGATACGTGAAATTATGATTTGATCTGAGCCATCAGATTGAGGGGATATCTGGACCGTTGATTGTCTAGAGAGACGAGATGCGAAGTCGTGAAACACGAAATCGCAACGCGCTCAAAATATTAGCCCACAACCATATCTAAGGGTCACATCAATGAAGGAAAACCGAGAGACTATCATGCACTAGGATTCTATCGAGATTTCAGGAGTCGTGAGAATCAGAGTGACTCACATGCAGAAGTCGCGAAATGTGAAGTCATGACGCACCTTTCATTTAAGCGTGTGGTCACTTCCAACGGTCACGTGAGAGAAGGGCTTACCCAAGAGAGAGCTAGTGCCTAGTTGCGCTAAAGATTTAAAGCACTAAGGAATATCCTGCGGGTTCCATAGAACCAACATCTTAAAAAGAAGGGGGCCTAATCAGTTTATTGAGGCTTTTGAGGGGACAAAGAGTCAATTAGACTCAGTGTCTTGATCAATCCTAGACCGGGAGGTCGCACAGCTCTTAGGAGAGGAGGGGGGAGTCTGCATCAACCATTAATTTGAATTTCCTCCAATGTGTAGCTTGTGGGTCCTTAGCATGAGATCTTGAATTAATATCCTATCAAAACTTGTCCACAAATAAGCCATTATTCATAAGTAAACACAACATACATATTTATCCTAATGTTATTCATATTTTTAATTGAAATATACTAAAGAAATTCAATGGAAAACATCTTACATCAAAATTATGGTTTTAAACATGAAGAAGGATAAATATGGGGTTATGGGTAAGTAAAAAGATATGTAAAGGATGATGAAAAGATGACAAAAGGATGACAATTATGAGGCCTATAATTTATTATCTCTAATTAAGTAAGGGTCTTAGTATAAATAATCTTAAAATATCCATCAATGGTAAAATCTTGATGTGAGTAGTTGAGATGAGGGTAGGAACATAATAAGGAAGCATTAAGACTATCCTAGAAAACCGGGTTAGAAGAAATCCTTAGAATAGGAAAATGAAGGTAAACTTACAATTCAAATATTAAAGAAATAAATTTTGATGTAGAGGAAAAATAGTGGAAAAGATCCATTGGAGGGATCATGGGATAATTTAATTTAAAACAAATATGGAAGAAGCTATCAGATATCAAAAGAAAGAAAATATGTAAATTAGATATCTTGATGAAAGGGGTTCCGATGAAAATTATACAAGTGTAAATTCAAATATACCATTGTTTTAGAAATGGTGCTTAACCTTGCTCATTCTGCAGCAGTTTTTCATGTATTGAACTATCAACATATTTTCTAGTCCCTTCCCATGCCATTTTGGCGATTTTAGCTAAGCCCCTTGTGGGTAGACTAGATTTTCAATATTTAAGATCTTGGAATAAGTTGTTTAGTAGTTCAAACAATGCCTAAAATGGAGTTTGTACATTCAAAAGTTATGGTCTTGACAAGATGGTTGTATAACTCTTCTCCTTGAGGAATAACCCAAAATGTATCTACATAGTTATTGTTGGTGCACAGTGGGCAGACCCAGGGTTCAACATTAATTCACCAACAAAGCCCTAAAGATATCGGCCCTTTTTGCATCACCCACAAGCAGGTGAAGTCTCACTTGAGGTATCTATGGGGACTGTAGAAACTAGGTTTCCGCAAACATGAAGGGATAGGAGGCATTCATTCTTACCAAAGAACCATCAGATAAAATAACATCATCATATTAACCATTCACTAAGTGTGCGACATAATTAGAACAAGAAACAAAACCATCACGCCAAAATACAAGGACACCATATCTAACGTGGTTCACCCCAAACTAGGCTACATGCATAATGGCAGACTTCTTATATTATCATTCGACATCATTTCTTACAAAAGGAATGCACTACACTCATACATGATATTTCAGTTCTACCAAATATGCCATTGTCGTTCACACATATAGTGCACACTTATCTCTTCACTCTTCCATAACATGCTCTCCAAACTTCATACTACTTTCTACCCAAAAATCATACATATTTATACATTTACATTAGGGCTTAGCCCGTTACAAAATGGACCAAAATGTCTAACTATTTCTAGCTAACTTCCTCCTTTCACGTGCAATCAGTTACCAGATTTCATGTAGGTGACCACATCCATCATGATGTTTTTTACAGGAATCTGAGCCAAATTTACTACTAAATCCTTGATCATTCCCAAGCATTTATCTTTTCTAGCATCAAAGGAACACAAATCTTGATAAGGTATTGTGATTTCTAGTCCCAACTTCTCCATGATTTGTTTTTCATTGAGTTATGAGAAGCGCTTGAATCAAGCATAAAATTATGTAAGAGATGATCATGGATGATTAAATTAATATAAAAGGGAGCCACTGCATCTCCTCTTTCCTCAATATGAGGTCCAAATGTTACAGTGGGCCTTTCATCCTTTAAACTTAAGCTATTAGGTTGAGTTATTGCATTTGAGAAATCCATCATTTTCAACATTTTCTTATGATAGATAGTATTTTTATCAATCTCTAATATGGGAACATGATTTTTTATTTTATTCGGTTCATTTTCTAAATTGAATGAGTTGTTTATCTTCTCAATTTCCTTATCCTCTACAACTAGTTTTTTTACTACTTGATGATCAGGTTTTTTTTCCGAGGCTGACACTTCTTTACCTTTGCCTTTATTAAGAACTTTGTCTGGTTGACCTTGATTATTTGTTTTAGTTCCATTTACTCTAGGTCTAATATCATACTTCTTAGGAGTTTCAACTTGTAAAGAGTTTGTGAATAAACTATATTGTGATGGGGGCATTTCAGTTTGATTGTTATTATCTTCCTCATCAAAATATTCATTGAAACTTAAATATTTTTCATATTCATCTTGATTCAAATGTATATAAGAAGTGTCACCTTCAATCATATTTACTTCTTCATCGGGTTCTTCAAATTCTTCCTCAACAATGTCATCAACCATATTCTCATTCCTTAAAGGTGATTGTATTGGTTGATCTTCACTTCCCTTTTTCTCTTTGTAAAATTTGAGGAGGATTATAAGGTCTTCTAAATAAATTTGGATTCCTATTATCGGGTATCCTCCTCTGAGTTTCCAATCTAGCTAGTTTATTAGACATATCTTTAATTATTATGGTAATTTCTTCAATTTAATCATTTTGATTTCCTTTATTTAAAACAAATTTACCAAATTGTTCTTTTTGTTTTCTCTTCTCTCGATCTCCTAAATCAATTCTAATCCCAACTTTTCCTAAAGAAAACATATTTGATTAAATATCAATAGTTTAAGATAATTTTTTGGAAAATTATTCAAATTTATAGGAAGATTAAGAAGAGCATATCTTGTAGTTGCTTTATTGAAAACTCTTGGTGGAGGTGGTTTAGGTTATTGTGAGGGTTGTTGAGGAATATTACTAATCATTAGATTTTCAAGCAATAAATTTAAAATTTCAAGAGTTAGAGGGTTGAAAAAGAGTTTTAAAAGACTCTTCTTCTTCAAAAGGAGCATTGGGAAAATTTATTGGAGAGATTATAGGAGAAAGCTAAGGAAAATTCCAAGGAGAAACCTTTGGGAAATTTTCAGGAGAAACCTTTATAGATAGTTTTGGACTAATATA
>ML777780.1:146509-159365 GCA_009831015.1 Picea engelmannii
CATGTGGGCACATGAAAATATGACTCCTAATAATTAAAACCATAAAATGTGTGTTTTATTCTCTTCCCCAAGTGGTTGCATGATTGGCGGTGGTCAATTTCCTCAACTGTAACATGCTAAATATGCAACACATGGACCTACAAGTGATTTGCACCATTGATGCACAAGCATCGTCAACAAGTACACGTGGTAGGAAAACTTAGCGCCTAAGGACCAATTCAGAATCTCAAACGCTGGCCAGTATTGTAATCTTTTGAAGCTGGTAGAAAACAAACGAGGAAAGATCATGCGCGTGTAGACAAAATGAGTACGCTTGACCTGGGAGTTTAACCCTAGTCTTGATGTAACCGCAGTTAGATAGCAGTAGCTTGTTTTTCTTTTGTATAAAGAGAGGTTTTGTATGCCCAAATGAGGGGGTTACGAGAATTATGAGTAAGTAGGAGTTGTGAACAGTAGTTGTTGTTTTGACTTTTTTATGTAACCATTTTCTTGATTTTGAATGAAGATAACAAAGGAAAATGTATCCAAATGTGTGAGACTATTGTTGTTCATGATACTCTGTTATTGTTGTTTGTTTCAAGAATGAATGAATCTTGCTACGAGTGTATGTAGTTTTGAAATGCTTGCATAGAATTTAAATTCGCTTTTCTTCATGAGCCGGTGCAAGGTGTGCACATAGTCTGCAAAGAGTGTGTTGACAGGGTATGTTTCGACTCGTAAAGATCAGAAGAAATAGCGTAATATTTTCTTTGTAGGAAAAGTAAGGCGACTACCACAAGGAGTGCACAGTCGTCACAAGAACTCAATTCTTATGTAAAGATTTGTTGCAAAGAGTGCACAGACCTATAATTCGACGAAGATTTGAAGAGACTCAGTAAATAAGTCGAAGAACGAGAATAGGAGAATGCCAGGAAGGCGAGAAATGATTATTTTCAAGAATCTTTGGATCTGAGTTTGACGAATTTCCCAAAACAAAGTGAGAAGTGCTTGGGATGTCAAATCTTTGAAAAGATCAATTTCAGGAGGAGTAACACTTTCCAAGAGGTGTGAACAAGATCATAGAACCAGACTCACAGGAAGGACAAAGGTCGAAGCCTTCGAATCCTTCAAAAATCTCCTAAGTATGAAGAAATCTTAAGCTCAGGGGAAAGATATGGACCATCTGATCAGTGTTTAGACAACGAGGAGAAAGCACAGAGGAAGAAATATCTAAGTCGTTTGGTCTGAGTGTAATGGATTATATTCGTCTGATCAAGGTAAAGTGAACTAACTTTAAAGCTTTGAAAGCACACAGGAGGAACAAAGTCACGAAACATTCTGAAATCATCAGGACTGTCCATCGTCAAGGAGAACGCATGGCAAGAGAGTAGCATTTCACTGACTCGTGACTTGGAGAAGTCAAAGGTTGAGTTACAAGAACTTGCGATACATGAAATTGTGAAACGATCACAGATATTGATTGAAGGAGGAAGTTTAACCATAGATCTGACCTTGTCGGTATTTTGCGACTCAGAAAATCAGAGGCAAGAGTTCTGTGAACTCGCAATACGCGAAATCACGATTTGATCTGAGTCGTCAGATTGAGGGGAGATCTGCACCGTTGATTGTCCAGAGAGATGAGATGCGAAGTCGCGAAATGCGAAATAGCGATGCACTTGAAATATTGGCCCACTGCCATAGCCAAGGGTCACATCAGTGAAGGAAAACTGAGAGACTAGCACAGACTAGGCTTCTATCGGGATTTCGGGAGTCGGAAGAATCAGAGTGAATCACATGCAGAAGTCGTGAAATGCAAAGTCACAATGCACATTTCATTTAAGCGCTTGGTCACTGCCAATGGTCACGTGATAGAAGGGCTTAGCCAAGAGAGATCTAGTGCCTAGTTGTGTTGAAGCTTTAAAGCACTAAAGAATATCCTGCGAGTTCCATAGAACTAGAACCTATAGAAGAAGGGGGCCTAATCAGTTTATTGAAGCTCCTGAGGGGACAAAGAGTCAATCAAACTCAGTTTCTTGATCGATCCTAGAATGGGAGGTCACACAGCCCTTAGGAGAGGAGGGGGGCGTCTGCATCAAGTGGTATCAGAGCTGATTTTTGTCTATAGATTTCAGGCGATGAGATAAAAGGAGATAAAGGAGACAAAAGAACTCAAATTTATACTTTGCTTGTGAGAGACGGTCAACACAATTCTACCAAGGAGATGAGGAGAGCCACCTTTAGACAATCGTGTTGTAGAAAGGGAGATGCGAGAACTTCGTGCAAGGTTGGACGCGATGGAAGCAACGCAAATAAGAGCACCTGATGCTAGAGACATCAATGATGCAGAGAGTGAAGATGCAGAAGCTGAAGAAGCTGTAGGAGAACACATTGTCAAAGAATGCTTGCTAAGAGAAGCTGTTAGATTGGGAGCTAGATCCAAGATGGAAGTCCTAATGTATGAAGGAAATTTGGATGTTGAAGAGATGCTGGACTGGATAAGGTCCATGGATAAATATTTTGATTATGAATATGTCGATGGAGAGAAAAAGGTGAGGCATGTTGTCACCAGGCTTAAAGGACATGCAGCTCTATGGTGGGATGAACTGTAGCCTGAGAGGTGAAGTAGAGGAAAATGGAAGATAAAGAATTGGGATAGAGTGGTAGCCAAGATGAAGGCTAAGTTCATGCCCAAATATTATCAGATCAATTTGTTCAGGAAGCTACAGAACCTAAGACATAAGTGTATGACAGTCAAAGAATACATAGAGGAGTTCTACAAGCTGAACGTCATGGTTGGAAAAAGAGAGAGGGATGAAGAAACAGTTTCCAGGTGCATGAATGGCCTAAGGTATGAAATCCAGGATGAGATCAGCATGATGTCGGTAAGGACAGTGGAGGATGCTTATTATTTTTCACTAAAGGCATAAGAGAACGTGGCGAGAAAATAAATCCAGCGAGCTAGAGGTAAAGTCTCAGCCTCGAACAAAGGTAAGGGATTTTCCCATGACAAGGCGCATAATTCCAAAGACGAGGCTGAAACTCCACATAGTCACTCGAAACAAGGAGGAAGTTCCCAAGGAAGACAGGGTGGTGGAAGAAACTCTTCTAGAGGAAGAGGTAGAGGAGGAATACGGTGTTATGCATGTGGAAAGACAGGGAACATGTCTTGGGAATGCCCTGATAAAAAGAAAGAAGGAGGAGAAGCTCACATTTCAGAAGCACAAAGAGGAAATGTTGAAGAAGAAGGAGCAGGGGATGGAACATCCCTGATGATGAGAAAGGTTCTCTTAAGACTAGAGGCGGAAGTTAAAAAGGCAGTACATAGGAACAGTTTATTCAGGACAGCTTTCAAGACTAAAGACAGAGTATGCAAGGTGATAATTGACAATGGGAGAACTGATAACTTAGTATCCACAGAGATGGTGGATAAATTAGAACTGAAGACAACTGCACATCCAGAGCCATATAAAGTCTCATGGGTGCAGAAAGGACACCAGGTAATGGTTACTAAACAATGCTTGGTTGAATTTAAGATAGGAGGATATAGAGATGAAAATCTGTATGATGTAATTCCCATGGATGTATGACACATTTTTTTGGGAAGACCATGGCAATTTTACAAGAATGTCATTCATGATGGGAGGAAGAATACATACATCTTGGAGAAGAATGGTAGGACACACATGTTGCTGCCAATAGAGGAGAAGAAAGGAAAGAGGAGGCCAGCACAAGCATACTTCTCATTAGTGGGAAGGAACTCCTAAAATAAGTTAAGAGAGAACAGGAGATGCAGTTTGTTGTGGTGAGGAAACCTAGAGTTATCCTTACTCATACTACACTAGATGATTTGGCTGATCAAATTCAGGAATTGTTCGATTATTTTGTTGACATAGTGGTGGATGAGTTTCCTAACTCATTTCCACCTATCAGAAGTATTATCCATCATATTGATTTGATACCGGGAGTGAGTCTGCCAAACACAGTGGCATACAGACTGATGCCTCGAGAGAATGAGGAGGTAAAGAACTAGGTCCAGGAATTGTTAGACAAAGGTTTGGGCAGAGAGAGCTTGAGCCCATGCACAATACCAAATGTGTTGAGCCCAAAGAAAGATGGAGGATGGAGAATGTGTATAGAATCGAGAGCCATCAACAAGATCACTATTAGGAGATGTTTGATTCTGCATGAATTTCAGGTAAAGACCTTAGGATTTGAACACCTTGAGGAAATGTACAATGATGATCCAGACTTCAAGGAAGCATAGGAAGCATGCGCGAATCCTATGCTAAGAGATAGAAGCCAGTGGAAAGAGTATATGATTCCGGATAGATTGTTGTTCAAGGGAAATTGATTGTGCATACCAAAATGCTCAATGAGGGATAACCTTTTGAAGGAAAAACATAGTGGGGGATTGGCTGAACATCTCAGCCATGATAAGACATTTGCACAGTTGAGAAGTTCATACTATTGGCCAGGTATAAGAATAAATGTAATAAAATTAATGAACAGATGTAGAATATGCCAACACGCAAAAGGTAAAAGACAGAACATTGGATTGTATCAACCATTTCCCATACCAGAGAGGCCTTGAGATGAAATAAGCATGGATTTTGTGTTGGAACTGCCAAGAACGCAAAGAGGATGTGATTCCATATTTGTGGTGGTGGATAGATTTTCAAAGATGGCACACTTTATCCCATGTTAGAAGACCAGTGATGCAACACATGTTGCAAATCTATTTTTCAAGGAAGTTGTAAGACTTCACGACCTACCCAGAAGCATTATCTCGGATAGAGACACGGAATTTGTTGGTCATTTTTGGAGAACATTGTGGAGGAAGCTAGGGACAAATTTATCCTTTAGCTCAACTTATCACCCTTGGCCAGATGGACAAACTAAGGTGGTAAGCAGGACTTTGGGAAACTTGTTGAGGAGCCTGATCACCGAGCACCATAATCAGTGGGCTCAAATTCTTCCACAAGCAGGATTTGCATACAATATCTCACCAAACAGGAGCACTAGAAAGAACCCATTACAAATATTGTATGGAATGCAACCCAGGGGAGTGTCTGAGTTGAGAGACTTGGATTAGAGTGTGATCAGAAGCATTGGAGCAGAAGATTTCACTGCATAAATGCAGAAGCTCCATAACCATATCAGAGGGAAGTTGGAGGGTTCTAACCAAGAGTACAACCGCAGAGTTGATCAACATCACAGAGAACTTCAGTTTGAAATAGGAGATCAGGTTATGGCACATCTCAGGAAGGAAAGGTTCCCTAGGGGGGCATATAACAAGATAAAGATGAAGAAGATAGGACCATGTAAGATCTTGAGGAAATTTGATGCAAAATCCTATGAGATCGAGATGCCAGATGATGTGGGCATATCTCCCATATTCAATGTTTCAGACCTGTATCCTTACAGGAAATATGACACAGAGGGGTCAGCAAATCAAGGGAAGATTCAGTGGGAGAAAAAAATGCCTATAACATAGAAAACACAGATGGAAAAGATCGTTGATCAGAGGATTGGTAAGAAGACCAGGAGGAAGACCTATCTTTAATATTTGGTCAAGTGGAAGGGAGACCCAATAGAATATGATAGTTTGGAGAGTGAAGCTAATATCCAGAAGCATGGAAAGTCAGTACAGGAGCTCATGGACAGGAGTCAATGAATTTTTTCCCATGGGAGTATGATGCAGGAGCATCATCAGCAAGTACACGTGGTGGGACAACTCAGCGCCTAAGGACCAATTCGGAATCTCAAACGCTAACCAGTTCTGTAATCTTTTGAAAATGATAGAAAACAAAAGAGGAAAGATCACGCGCGTGGAGAAAAAATGAGCACGCGTGACCTGGGAGTTTAACCCTACTCTCGATTTAACCATAGTTAGATAGCAGTAGTTTCTTTTTATTTTTTATAAAGAGAGGTTTTATATGCCCAAATGAGGGGGTTACGAGAATTATGAGTAAGTAGGAGTTGTGAACAATAGTTGTTGTTTTGATTTTTTGATGTAACCATTTTCTTGATTCTAAATGAAGATAACAGAGGAAAATTGATCCAAATGTGTGAGACTATTGTTGTTCATGATACTCTAATATTGTTGTTTGTTTCAAGAATGAATGAATCTTGCTACAAGTGTATGTAGCTTTGAAATGCTTGCATATAATTTAAATTATCTTTTCTTCATGAGTTGGTGCAAGGTGTGCACACAGTCTGCAAAGAGTGCATTGACAGGGTCTGTTTCGACTCGTAAAGCTTAGAAGAAATAACGTAAGATTTTCTTTGCGGGAAAAGTAAAGCGACTGCCGCAAGGAGTGCACAGTCATCGCAATAACTCAATTCTTGTGTAAAGATCTGTTGCAGAGAGTGCACAAACCTAGAATTCGACGAAGAGTCGAAGCAACTCAATAAAGAAGTCGAAGAACGAGAGAAGGAGAACATCAAGAAGGCGAGAAAGGATTCTTTTCAAGAATCTTTGGATCTAAGTTTGATGAATTTCCCAAAAGAAAGCGAGAAGTGGTTGGGAGGTCAAATATTTGAGAAGATCAAGTTCAGGAGGAGTAACACTTTCCAAGAAGTGTGAATGAGATCCTAGAACCAGAATTGCAGGAAGGACAAAGGCTGAATCCTTTGAATCCTTCAAAATCTCCTAAGTCTGAAGAAAGCATAAGCTCAGGGGAAAGATCTAGACCGTCCAATCAACGTCCAGACAACGAAGAGAAAGCACAGAGGAAGAAAGATCTCAGTTGTTCGGTCTGAGCGTAATGGATCGTAGTCATCCGATCAAGGTAAAGTTCACTAACTTTAAATCTTTGAAAGAACATAGGAGGAACAAAGTCACGAAACGTTCTAAAATCATCGGGACTGTCCATCATCAAGGACGAAGCATATTGAGAGAGTAGCATTTCACTGACTCGTTACTTGGAGAATTCAAAGGTTGAGCTACAAGAACTCGTGATATGAAAAAATGTGAAGCGATCAAAACCATTGATCGAAGGAGGAATTTGAACCGTAGATCTGAGCTTGTCGATATTTTGCGACTTGGGAAATCAGAGGCAAGAGTTCTGTGAACTTGCGATACGTGAAATCGCGATTTGGTCTGAGCCGTCAGATTGAGGGGATATCTGGACCATTGATTGTCTAGAGAGATGAGATGTGAAGTCACGAAACGTGAAATCGCAACACACTCGAAAGATTGGCCCACAACCATATCCAAGGGTCACATAAAGGAAGGAAAACCGAGAGACTATCATGCGCTAGGATTTTGTCGGGATTTCGGGAGTCGAGAGAATCAGAGTGACTCACATGCAAAAGTCACGAAATGTGAAGTCACGACGCACCTTTCATTTAAGCGCGTGGTCACTGCCAACGGTCATGTGAGAGAAGGGCTTACCCAAGAGAGAGCTAGCGCCTAGTTGCGCTGAATATTTAAAGCACTAAGGAATATCTCGCGGGTTCCATAGAACTAACATCTTAAGAAGAAGGGGGCCTAATTAGTTTATTGAGGCTTTGGAAGGGACAAAGAGTCAATCAGACTCAGTTTCTTAATCGATCCTAGACTGGGAGGTCGCACAGCTCTGAGGAGAGGAGGGGGGGGTCCGCATCAACCATTAATTTGAATTTCCTCCATTGTGTATCTTGTGGATCCTTAGAATAAGATCTTGAATTAATATCCTATCAAAACTTGTCCACAAATAAGCCATTATTCATAAGTAAACACAACATACATATTTATCCTAATGTTATTCATATTTTTAATTGAAATATACTAAAGAAATTCAATGGAAAACATCTTACGTCAAAATTATGGTTTTAAACATCAAGAAGGTTAAATATGGGGTTATGGGTAAGTAAAAAGATATGTAAAGGATGATGAAAAGATGACAAAAGGATGACAATTATGAGGCCTATAATTTATTATCTCTAATTAAGTAAGGGTCTTAGTAGAAATAATCTTAAAATATCCATCAATGGTAAAATCTTGATGTGAGTAGCTGAGATGAGGGTAGGAACCTAATAAGGAAGCATTAAGACTATCCTAGAAAACCGGGTTAGAAGAAATCCTTAGAATAGGAAAATGAAGGTAAACTTACAATTCAAATATTAAAGAAATAAATTTTGATGTAGAGGAAAAACAGTGGAAAAGATCCATTGGAGGGATCATGGGATAATTTAATTTAAAACAAATATGGAGGAAGCCATCAGATATCAAAAAAAAAGAAAATATGCAAATTAGATATCTCGATGAAAGGGGTTCCGATGAAAATTTTACAAGTGTAAATTCAAATATACCATTGTTTTAGAAATGGTGCTTAACCTTGCTCATTTTGCAGCAGTTTTTCATGTATTGAACTATCAACACATTTTCTAGTCCCTTCCCATGCCATTTTGGCGATTTTAGCTAAGCCCCTTGTGGGTAGACTAGATTTTCAATATTTAAGATCTTGGAATAAGTTGTTTAGTAGTTCAAACAATGCCTAAAATGGAGTTTGTACATTCAAAAGTTATGGTCTTGACAAGATGGTTTTCTAACTCTTCTCCTTGAGGAATAACCCAAAATGTATCTACATAGTTATTGTTGGTGCACAATGGGCAGACCCGGGGTTCAACATTAATTCACCAACAAAGCCCTAAAGATATCGGCCCTTTTTGCATCACCCACAAGCAGGTGAAGTCTCACTTGAGGTATCTATGGGGACTGCAGAAACTAGGTTTCCGCGGTCATGAAGGGATTGGAGGCATTCATTCTTACCAAAGAACCATCAGATAAAATAACATCATCATATTAACCATTCATTCATTAAGTGTGCGACATAATCAGAACAAGAAACAAAACCATCACACCAAAATACAAGGACACCATATCTAACATGGTTCACCCCAAACTAGGCTACATGCATAATGGAAGACTTCTTATATTATTATTCGGCATCATTTCTTACAAAAGGTATGCACTACACTCATACATGATATTTCAGTTCTACCCAATATGCCATTGTCGTTCACGCATATAGTGCACACTTATCTCTTCACTCTTCCATAACATGCTCTCCAAACTTCATACTACTTTCTACCCAAAAATCATACATATTTATACATTTACATTAGGTCTTAGCCCGTTACAAAATGGACCAAAATGTCTAACTATTTCTAGCTAACTTCCTCCTTTCACGTGCAATCAGTTACCAGATTTCATGTAGGTGACCACATCCATCATGATGTTTTTTATAGGAATCTGAGACAAATTTACTACTAAATCCTTGATCATTCCCAAACATTTATCTTTTCTAGCATCAAAGGAATACAAATCTTGATAAGGTATTGTGATTTCTAATCCCAACTTCTCCCTGATTATTTTTTTCATTGATTATGAGAAGCACCTGAATCAAGCATAAAATTATGTAAGAGATGATCATGGATGATTAAATTAATATAAAAGGGAGCCACTGCATCTCCTCTTTCCTCAATCTGAGGTCCAAATGTTACAATGGGCCTTTCATCCTGTAAACTTAAGCTATTAGGTTGAGTTACTGCATTTGAGAAATCCATCATTTTCAACATTTTCTTATGATAGATAGTATTTTTATCAAGCACTAATATGGGAACATGATTTTTTATTTTATTTAGTTCATTTTCTAAATTGAATGAGTTGTTTATCTTCTCAATTTCCTTATCCTCTACAACTAGTTTTTTTACTACTTGATGATCAGGTTTTTTTTCTGAGGCTGACACTTCTTTACCTTTGTCTTTATTAAGAACTTTGTCTGGTTGACCTTGATTATTTGTTTTAGTTCCATTTACTCTAGGTCTAATATCATACTTCTTAGGAGCTTCAACTTGTAAAGAGTTTGTGAATAAACTATATTGTGATGGGGGCATTTCAGTTTGATTGTTATTATCTTCCTCATCAAAATATTGATTGAAACTTAAATATTTTTCATATTCATCTTGAGTCAAATGTATATAAGAAGTGTCACCTTCAATCATATTTACTTTTTCATCGGGTTCTTCAAATTCTTCCTCAACAAAGTCATCAACCATATTTTCATTCCTTAAAGGTGATTGTATTGGTTGATCTTCACTTCGTTTTTTCTCTTTGTAAAAGTTGAGGAGGATTATAAGGTCTTCTAAATAAATTTGGATTCCTATTATCATGTCTCCTCCTTTGAGTTTCCATTCTAGCTAGTTTATTAGACATATCTTTAATTATTATGCTAATTTCTTCAATTTAATCATTTTGATTTCCTTTATTTAAAACAGATTTACCAAATTGTTCTTTTTGTTTTCTCTTCTCTCGATCTCGTGAATCAATTCTAATCCCAACTTTTCCTAAAGAAAACATATTTGATTAAATATCAATAGCTTAAGATAATTTTTTGGAAAATTATTCAAATTTATAAGAAGATTAAGAAGAGCATATCTTGTAGTTGCTTTATTGAAAACTCTTGGTGGAGGTGGTTTAGGTTATTGTGAGGGTTGTTGAGGAATATTACTAGCCATTAGATTTTCAAGCCATAAATTTAAAATTTCAGGAGTTAGAGGGTTGAAAAGGGTTTTAAAAGACTCTTCTTCTTCAAAAGGAGCATTGGGAAAATTTATTGGAGAGATTATAGGARAAAGCTAAGGAAAATTCCAAGGAGAAACCTTTGGGAAATTTTCAGGAGAAACCTTTATAGATAGTTTTGGACTAATATAATACTTTCCTTTATTATAAGAAGTAGGAGATGATTCTTTAATAGAAATCAATGGAATTTTTTATTTTAATTTTGGATTATTTGAAGAATATTTACATGTAGAAGATGAATCTTGTATTTGACAAATGTTCTTTTGAGATAATAATTTTTCTATATTTGACAGTGCTAGAACTTTCTTTGAATCTATATTTTCTCTAGTATTTATCCTTCTAGATGTCATGATTACAATTGTGGAGTCATAAGATGAACGATTTTAGCCGGCCTGATCTTGTTTACCACCAAGGAGTACGTTATTTGTTGTTCTATGCAGGGAAAATAAACTTTCTTAAATTGTCCCCGACAATGACACTAAATATGTAATGTACTCAGCCACCCATGAGTTGGCCATACTACTTCAAAAATTGCATTTTAGAACCAATTTTGAATTATGATAACAGTTAATTAATAAAGAAGCATGAAAGAAACACATGCAATAATCAAGATTCATGCTACATCATGAATCAAATGAATAATATGCCATGCACAACAATAACCAACAAGCATGCATATTATAAGTATGAATTTCATAGATAATAATAAATACACAGTGGAATATACATTATATAGAAAACACATAGAGAACTTATATTTTCAAGTAAACATTCACCAAATGGCTACAGAACAAGGATGTTCCTCCCAACCATAGACATTGTTGTTCATTTACTCTCAATAGTAGGTCACCCCCTAGATAGGGATATGAATCCAAAAGCACGGTTCCTAGGACAAATCTAAAAGCACACTACTTATCTAACTAGATCTCAGGTTTTCACAACCACACAACAATCCTAATTTTCATCTTTGTTTCCCCTTCAACCTGCACAAACAAAATAAATTAACCCCTTTCTCTGCCACGCAGTCCCTTAGGTTGTTCCATTTCTCTCCATATCTCTAGTGCTACTATTCAGGAAATCTCCCTTCTGGAAACTCGAAGGATTCTCAGTTGTGGACAATTATTTCTAAACTGCCATCAATATCATACAGACAAGCATCCATTCCCTCCTCGAATGACCAATAATTTATTGCATCCATCTAGCAATGTCTCTCCTCTTCCAACCATTCATTGTTTCATCCCATTACATCGTTTTCTCCAAAAGATATCAAAGATTGGGCATATGTTGACTTAATCGAGTCATATGGAAAGTGGTGATTGAGTCATTCATTCCTTTTTGGGTGCCCAATTTCCTTTTCCATTTTCATGTGTGAAGGAGTTGGTTGTTTGACTTCCTGGCCAATCCCTCGATGACAACATGTGTGGTTGACTATTGCGTTGTTGTAGTGGACGTGGAGTTACAACATCCATCTCAGAGTTGCAACAACGATGAGGCAAGAGTTGTAGCAACAATGAGAGTTGCAACAATGGTCCTGTAGTGAGAGACACAACAATGGTGTCAACAACCTAGAGTTGCAACAACTACGCTTGAGAAAAGACTTGCAACATCTCATACTCAGGAGTTGCAACTCTTGCATTCAGAAGGTACATGTGTAGCATTGTTCTTGTATACCACTCTTATCAAATAAAGGTGATAATATCCTAAAAATGCATAAGAATAAGTATTGAAATGGCATGTTAAGAGAATAATTATACCTTGACCAAAAATGCATCATTGTGAATGAAAATGGAATTAAGATGGAATGGAAATGGGAAAAGGGTGTATAAAATATTATTGGATGAGTGCTACAAAGATGTCAATTTGAGCATCCGTCAGTCCACCTTAACCCCTTCCCTTGAAACCATATGGCCCAAATACTCTAGTTCTTGTTTCCCAAAGAACATTTGGATCTTTTTAGATATAGTTGATTTTTCTTTCGGATTTGTAGGAATTTATCCACATGTTTAATGTGGTATTCCCATGATTTTCTATAGATAAGTGTATCATCAATGAAAACCAACAAAAAAATTCTAAGTTGGGGCTGAAAAATTTTGTTCGCAAGGCTTTGAAAATTAGAAGGAGCATTAGTTAACCCAAAAGGTGTGACCAAGAACTCATAGTGCCCTTTATGTGTTCTGCAATTTATTTTGGGAATGTATTATTTTTGCAATTTGATTTGGTGGTATTCTAATTTAATATCTAACTTTGTAAAATAAGCCACTCTGTGAAGCTCATCTAATAGCTCATCAATATTTGGAATAGGGAATTTAT
>ML777780.1:160102-171998 GCA_009831015.1 Picea engelmannii
CCATGCAATATTAAGGGTTTGAGGTGTTGACAAACATGTCAATGCATGAACATATATTTCACTCTTATCATTATTATGCATAATTTCTACATATTTTTCTTGTTCTTTTAAGTTCACAAGTTATTCCTCATCCCTTTGTACATATGCCTCCATTTCTTCTTCATCGTCATTCTCCAATGTGGACAATTTTGTTTCTTGACATTTATGCCCTTTCAACCATTTGTTATTACAACCAAATCATATTATTTTTTCTCTTATTTCCTCTATTTACTTCAATGATATTTGAGTAGGTTGAGGTATGGTTGCCTTATGATCCCCAAAAAACAAAGTTACCAACTTAACGAGAATCGTGACCTCAAAACGAGAACTCTAGCTCAAAAATATCATATTTTTGGGTAAAAAACACCAAAATCAACCCCCAAATCAAATAGTGGTGTGACTGTCAACACCTCTTTTTTGAAAGGTGGTTAAAATTGCAAGTTGTTTGAAATCGTGCACTTGACATTGCGGACAGAACCCAAAAATTGGCCCTTGAATCAAAAAGTGATGCTACTAATAGCACCACTTTTTGTTTGGAGTTAAAACTATAACCTAATTGAAACGTGGCCTTGACCACTAGCACCACCACAAATATGACACTGAAAATGACCTCCTAAATCTGAAAGTGTTATTTTTCTTGTATCTGATGGAATCGAAAACTGGACATGTTCGTACTTGCATGACACTGGGTCAACTCTGACCGCTACCATTATATCTTCCAGGCATACCCATGCGATCCCACGCATGGTACAGAGGGCTTTAAAGAAATGCAAATCACCATTTATTTTTTTTAAACAATTCAAAAATGAATGAAATAGAGTAGATTTTTTATTTTATTTTTCAACAAAAATTAAGAAACGACCCCCTAAAACACTAAATTTAAAGCACAAAAATGGGGATGAAAACACACAATTTTTTATAAAACATTAAAAAAACAACATAAAATGAAAAATAAAACAAAAATAAATCTAATTAAAAAAATAAATAAAACTAAATCACAATTTATAAACAAATTTAAAACTATTAATATTAATAACAAACATTTAAAAAATTAAAAACAATAAAATTTAAAAAATTAAATACATTAAGAAAAAAAACAATATTCAAAACATTAAAATTTAAAAATTTTAATACATAAAATAAAAAATACAATATTAAAATTCAAAAACCATAATAACAAACTAAAATTTAAAACTAAAAAAATACAAACTACAATTTAATTAAAATTAAAAAACTAAAAATTATACAAACTAAAGTTTAATTATAATTAAAAAACTTAAAAAAAAAAAAATAATGATGCATTTCGAAATCGAGGGTGGGAGGGCGTGATGTCCAACATTCCCCCCCCTCCCCCTTGGTTGTGGACTGCACACAGTTGACAACCAAGGGGGAGGGGGGACGATGTTGGGGATCGTGTGCTCCCCACCCACGACACCCAAACATGAGTGTCTGCACCCGTATGGAAGGATCCCTGGTAAACTTCCTTCTAAATTGTGAATTATTTATTAGAGTATGTCTTAGAATTGCCTTTTGGTCATGCTCAAGTGGCCATGTGGACCTCCTTTGGTTCTTTCTCTACTTGTATAAGCTTACAACATTTTTCTTGGACTTCCTTCAAAAAGATTGGGCATTGTTTTGGTCTCATGATTTCCTGGTCCACAAAGTGAGCATACTATGACTTTAGGAATGCTAAATATGAAATTGGTTGTTGCATGTCCCCAAGAATTTTAGGCATAACATTTGCAGGCTATCTTTCCTATGGGTAACTTTTGCACGTTAGGTTGAATTCTTGGCTAAGCCTCTATCCCATAAATTCTTTGGTTTTGTCAATGTCGAAGCCACAAATTTGGAATTCCCTATGTTATAGTCCCTTGGATGGTTAGATTTATAGGGCTCCAACTAATTTCTTGGGTTGTCAAGGAATTCTACCAAAAATGGTATGTGGTGTTGTGGGTCCTACAATAATTGAAATTGTTCATTCTTTGCGACCCTCCATTCTCTTAGTTATCATTAGGTTGATGCGTTGGCATTGTCCTAGTTTCATGCCACTTAGCTTCCCTTAAATTTTCATAGATGCTTCTTCTAGCTACTCTCACTGATCATTTTTCTCCTCCTTCTGGTTTTGTTTCTACTTATTGTCATCTATTATTTCTCCTTCCATTTGTACAGCTACATGTACCATGTTCTTGTACTTCTCTAAGTTTACTGTCCAAAAACGTGCTCGAATCATGTTGGCAAGTACCATAATAAAATAATCTTTTCTTTTGCATCACCTCTGATACATCATATTCAAGTTGTTCCACCAAACTTCTAAGCCTTCCATCATAATGGGCTATGGTTTCTCTTTTCCATTGTTTAATTTCTTTGAACTATGTGAATGTGGATGCTTTTTCTTTTGGGTATGCATAAACATCCAAGAATTTCTTGACGTCCTCTCACCATGTCTTAAAGGCTCCATTCCTTTCACATCTCTAATACCACCTGAATGTTGGCCATCATAGTGTTCCCTTGAAAATTTCCCATTGCTTTCTTGGTTTGATTCACATGCTACTTCCCATGTTGAGTTAAGGAGGAAGAGGGTCTTGCCATTCCTTCTGAGGATCTGGCACACTCAGTGATGCAGCAACACGCCAACCCCACACCCGGCACATCCCGCAACTACCAGGACCTTCTTTCGTCTCAGGCCCGAAGAGTTAAACCCTCTTCTAACTCCTTACGGGAGTTCTCACTACCCACAGAAACTCTCCACTGATCTCCCCTTCGCTTGTCGGGAAATCGGATTTCGCGATATCGTGAAACTCGTGGTACTGTTCTCGTTCAAATCAAAACCCCGAACCCCGATGGGTCAACGAGTCAACGCTCTTGTTCTTTTCGGGGATTTCCCTATCGGGAAATCGGAACATGCGAAGTCGCGGTTCTCATGCGTTATGAACTCCCGAACCCCGAACTCCGATGGCACGTGCGCTATCTCCTCGCCACATCACTTCCTCTCTCCTCTCTATCGGGAATCGTGGGATCGCGATTTCACCGTCCACAATTCCTTTGCATTTGAAAACCCCGAATGCCGAATCTCGACCTCCCGGGATCTGATGACACCTGTCCCTATAATGATCGACGACTCCTATTAAATCGGGAAATCGCCAATCGCGATTTCGACCACTATGAACCTCTTGCCTCCAGGAAACCCGATATGCCGAATCCCAATGGCTCTTGGTTCATCCCTGCGCCTAAGGGCTAAAACCCTCGCAACTTTTCCAAGATCTGATGATCGTCGGGTCTTCGCGGATTCTCTCCTGCAAGACCAGTCGTCGATTTCTCCTCCCTGAGGAATTCTCCCGCTCCAAAGCTCCTCCCGGCTCGAACCTTCTCCGACGTCCTTTTCCCAGGACTCACGAAGGAACTATTCCTCCTGAGCTTGTCAACTCCGACTCCCTCAGAGAATTTTCACACACTTATTGCACTCGACCTCCAACATCTCTCAAAGTGTTGAGTCTTCCAGATTTTGTGCACTTACGGATACAGAAATTTGTGTCTTCCTGTGCTCAGATTAGCTACTGAGACTTCAGGTTCAGCCTGCACTCCTCCTACACAGCTCTACCAACCCAAATCAATTTCTGGGTGAACGAGAATAAGAGTTTAACTGTTGAGCCTCATCGACGCACTCTATGCGGATGAATTCGACTGCACTCTATGCAGGAATCTCCCGGCTCAAACAGAGAAACAATTGAAACTCATTCCCTTCTATCTCAGACTTCAACCAAAATATGAAATCACATACACGGCTTATCAAAGCAAATGCATGACAGAAAGAAAGCATTCATGAGCATAATATCAACACAGAGAAACAACACAAACCATGGAATTGAATCAAAGGTTCTCTTCTATTAATTCAATCTGTACATGGGTGTTCTTCACAAGTTCTCTGCTTGCTCTCCTCCTCTTGCTCCTGAATGAATACTGCTAATGTTACAGTGATACAAAGGAGGGTGCCTATATTCCGTTTTCCCTCTCGAATTCTACAACTGTCAAATCTACAATAATTTCCTATCTAACAACGTTAAATCTATTAAATGCCTTCCTATCCACTAAGGACGAGAGCTTAAAGGCTCAAGGTCCCCTTTACAATACAAGTGTGCTTCTTTATGAATGTCTTCATTAAAGGACGACGCAACAACCTCCAAAGTAATTCAAAATGTATGCTGGCGCTGTCCAGCTGTCTTTTCTGCTCCACGCGCTGGCTCGCTTGATGAGTGAGCGATGCTCCTGCATCATACTCCTCGGCTTGAAAGTTTTCATGGGCTCCTGTCCATGAGCTCCTGCACTGTGTGCCCATGCTTTTGAATCATTTCTTTTGTCTCCCAGCTGGCATCCTCCACTGGGTGATTCTTCCATTTCACCAGGTACTCAAAACACTACTTCCGCCTGGTCTTCTTTCCCGCTCGCTTGTCCAGTATGCACTCCATCTGCGGCTTCTCTGCAACTGGTAATTACTTCTGCCACTGGATCACTGGTTCCTCAGTTCCAGCTTCTGCTTCTCCAACCTTGTATAGATATAAATCTGCTATGTTGAATATCGGAGATATTCCGATGCCATCCGGCAACTCAATCTCATATGCATTTTCTCCAAATTTCTTTAGGACTCTACATGGCCCGATCTTTTTCATCTTCAACTTGTTATATGTTCCCCTTGGGAACCTTTCTTTCCTCAGATGTGCCAGAAAAAAATCGCCAACTTCGAACTGAAGTTGTCTCCGATGTTGATCTACCCTGTCCTTGTACTCTTGATTTGAATCAATCAATCGTTGCTTCACCTGACTGTGAAGTTCCTGCATCGCTTCAGCGAATTCCTCTGCACTAGCACTGCTAGTCGCAACTTGGTCTGACTCCCTGAGTTCAGAAACTCCCCTTGGCTGTGTCCCATACACAATCTGAAATGGACTTCTTCCTGTACTCCGATTCACAGAATCATTGTACGCAAACTCTGCCTGTGGTAATATGTTGTCCCAGTTGCTATGGTGCTCTATCACCAAGCTTCTCAAAAGATCCCCCAGACTTCTGTTCACCACCTCGGTATGTCCATCTGTCTGCGGATGGTAAGCTGAACTAAATGCCAAGTTAGTCCCTAGCTTCTTCCATAGTGTCCTCCAAAAATGAACTATGAACTTTGTATCCCTGTCCGAGACTATGCTTCTCGGCAATCCATGCAATCTGACGATTTCTTTGAAAAACAAATTTGCGATGTGTGTCGCATCACTGGTATTCTGACATGGAATAAAATGTGCCATCTTCGAAAAACTGTCCACCACCACAAAGATGGAATCAACCCCTCTTTGCGTCCTCGGCAATCCTAACACAAAATCCATGCTAATTGCCTCCCATGGTCTCTCAGGTATGGGTAATGGTTGGTAAAAACCGGTGTTTTTCTTTCTCCCCTTCGAATGTTGACAAATCCTGCATCGATCAACAAATCGTTTAACATCGGCTCGCATGCTTGGCCAAAAATACGATTCGCTCAGCTTTGCGAATGTTTTATCGTGACCAAAATGACCTGCTAATCCCCCACTATGCTTTTCCTTCACCAAATTCTCCCTCATGGAGCAATTCGGAATGCACAGCTGATTGCCTCTAAACAGCAATCCCTCCTGGATCATGAAATCTATCCAAGGACTCTGATCCCTAAGAACTGGATTCTTAGCTGCCTCATATGCTTCTCTGAAATCCGCATCACCTGCGT
The DNA here is from genome assembly GCA_009831015.1 of Picea engelmannii. NCBI lineage: Eukaryota > Viridiplantae > Streptophyta > Pinopsida > Pinales > Pinaceae > Picea > Picea engelmannii. The sequence goes on from ML777780.1 coordinate 165,876, forward strand.
ACATATCTTTCAGATTTTCAAAACCCAAGGTTTCGACTCGAAACTCCTGCAGCAATAAACACTTCCTACTCAAAGCATCAACCACTTTGTTAGTAGTCCCTGAAATGTGTTTAATCACAAATGTTAAATTTTTCATGTACTCTACCCACTTTGCATGCTTCTGGTTCAACTTCTCCTGTTGACTCACAAACTGCACTGCATGATTATCACTGTACAATACAAATTCCTTGGGTATCAAGTAATTCCTCCACTTCTTCAATGCCTGTATGATGGCATAAAACTCTTTATCATATGTGGAGTATTTCAGCTTTGCTTCATCCAGTTTCTTGCTGAAATATGCCACTGGCCTGTCATCCTGACTCAAGACCCCTCCTATGGCATACCCACTGACATCACATTTCACCTTAAATGTCTTCTGAAAATCAGGCAACACCAAAATTGGTTGCTCTGTGATCTTCCACTTCAACAGATTGAAGCTTCTTTCAGCCTCTGTTGTCCAATGAAAAACTTTATGTCGTTTCTTCACCGTGTCCATCATTGTGGCGCTAATCCCACTGAAATTTCGAATGAATTTTCTGTAGAAACTAGCCAAACCATGAAAACTCCTCACCTCGAAAACATTCCTCGATGATGGCCAATTCCTGATTACTTCCACCTTCTCAGGATCCATCTTCAGCTCATTTGCTGATATGACAAAACCCAAATAAATGATCTATGTTTTCATGAAGGAACACTTCTTCATGTTGACCAACAGCTTCTCCTGCTGCAGTCTTCTCATCACAATGGCCAAGTGCTTCAAATGTTCAGCCTTGGTCTTACTGAAAATCAGTATATCATCCAGATACACGACCACAAATTTGCCAATGAATTCCCTCAGGACTTCATTCATCAGCCTCATGGATGTGCTCGACGCATTTGTCAAACCAAATGGCATGACTAGCCATTCGTACAAACCCTCGTTTGTCTTGAATGCTGTCTTCCATTCATCACCCTCTCTCATGCGAATCTGGTGATATCCACTCTTGAGGTCAATCTTTGAAAATTAATTTGCCCCACTCAGGCAATCCATCAGATCATGCATTCTCAGCAGTGGAAATCTGTACCTGATGGTGATTTTGTTTATCGCTTTGGAGTCTGTACGCATTCTCCAGCCTCCATCCTTCTTCGGACTTAATACTGTCGGAACAACACACGGACTAAGGCTCTCCCTAACCAGTCCTTTATCCAATAAATCTTGGACCTGGTTCTTGACCTCCTCATTCTCCTGAGGTGTCAATCTGTACGCAGCTTTATTTGGCAAGCTTGCTCCCGGTATAAGGTCAATATGGTGACTCACACTCCTCATCGGTGGCAACGAACGAGGTAGTTCGTCCACGATGATATCAGCGAACTCTCCCAGCAGTTCCTGAATCTCATCTGGTAAGTCATCCACTCTTGTGCTAGTCAGGACAATTCTCGGTTTCCTGACCACAAAGAATTGTGGATCCTCCTGCTTCTCCATCTCTGTGAGAAGCTCCTTCCCACTCATGAGAAGTATTGTGTTGTTTACTTCTGTCTTCACTTCTTTATCTTTTATTGGAAGCAACTTATGTGTTCTCCCATCCTTCTCTAAAGTGTATGTGTTCATCCTCCCATCATGAACCACATTTCGGTCATACTGCCATGGTCTAACCAATAATACATGACATACATCCATGGGAATAACATCACACAGAATCTCATCGTGGTAATTCTCTATCTTAAATTTAACTAAGCATTGTTTAGTGACACTTACCTGGTGTCCTTTCTGTATCCACGAGACTTTATATGGGCTCGGGTGCTTAGTTGTTTCTAGCTCCAGCTTTTCCACCATCTCGGTCGAAACGAGATTATCGGTTCTCCCGCTGTCCACAATGACTTTGCATTTCCAGCCCTTGGCGGTGCAAGTTGTCCTGAACAATATGCTCCTCTGCACTGCGCTCTCCACCTCTTTCTCAGGTGTCAAAAATATCTTATGCATCCCAAGCGATCTTCCGCTGTCTGCATCTTTTGTCTCAACATCACGCCTCTGCGCCTCAGTGATGTGAGCTTCTCCTTTGTCCGGTTTCCTGTCTGGAAAATCAACGGCTTTATGTCCATCCTTTCCACATGTGAAACATGTGATGATTCCTCCTCTTCCTCTTCCCCTACCTCTGGTACGAGGAAAAGTGTTGGCATCAGCATAACCGCCACCCTGCTCTGTATGCTGTCTCTGTGAGGTTCCACCTCTTTCAACTTTACCCTGAGGTTTCTTCCATTCCTCCTTGGGCTTCTGATATTTCTCTTGGGCAACTGCCTTGCCTCTGGGATGACTTTTGCCTCGCCCTCGCTGACCTTTCTTTCGGCTCAGCTTCTCCTCGGCTTTCAGAGCCATTTGGTAAGCATCCCCAACTGTTCGGATGGTAACCATGCTCAATTCATCCTGAATGTCATATCTCAGACCATTCAGGTATCTCGCCACCTTCTCATCATCGCTCTCCTGATGACCTTCTCTAATATTGAGCTTATCAAACTCCTCGGTGTACTCTTTCACCGTCATCAACTTCTGTCTCAGATTCTGCATTCGCCTGAACAGAGTGATCTAGTAATCTCTCGAGATGAATTTCGCTTTCATCTTCGCGATCATCCTGTCCCAGCTTTTAATCTTTTGTTTGCCTTTGGAACGTCTATCTGCCTGTAGCTCGTCCCACCACAATGCTGCATGTCCCTTTAACTTGGTAACAGCATGTCTTACCTTTTTATCCTCTTCGATATCCTCATAATCGAAGTAGGTGTCAAGAGCTCGGATCCAATCCAACAACTCTTTTGCATCCAGGCTTCCTTCATAGACTGGAATGTCCATTTTGGTTTTCGAACTCATCCTGGCGATAGCTTTAATCAATCGCTCGGTTGATGCATATTCTGCTGCGACCTCCTCATCATGCCCAGATTCCTCTTCAATTTCGGAGTCACTTAGATCTCCAGTATGCGCTGCGCGTCTATGTGCCGCTTCCATATCTTCCATTCTGGCACGAAGATTTCGTAATTCCCTCTCCATTTCCACGTTCTGTCCATGGTTACTTCCTTCCCTGGACATTTCTCTTTCTCTGGACAATTCCATTTCCCCCTCTGGATTGGGCGATTGTCTGCCTCTTCTCGGCGGCATGGTGTATTCTTCTCTTCCACCTTCTCTGTTGCAGAGAACAGAGAAATTATCCTTGCTTTGATACCACTTGATGCAGCAACACGCCAACCCTACACCCGACACGTCCCGCAACTACCAGGACCTTCTTTCGTCTCAGGCCCGAAGAGTTAAACCCTCTTCTAACTCCTTACGGGAGTTCTCACTACCCATAGAAACTCTCCACTGATCTAACCTTCACTTGTCGGGAAATCGGATTTCGCGATATCACGAAACTCGTGGTACTGTTCTCGTGCAAATCAAAACCCCGAACCCCGATGGGTCAACGAGTCAACGCTCCTGTTCTTTTCGGGGATTTCCCTATCGGGAAATTGGAACATGCGAAGTCGCGGTTCTCATGTGCTATGAACTCCCGAACCCCGAACTCCGATGGCACGTGCGCTATCTCCTCACCACGTCACTTCCTCTCTCCTCTCTATCGGGAATCGCGGGATCGCGATTTCACCGTCCACAATTCCTTTGCATTTGAAAACCCCAAATGCCGAATCCCGACCTCCCGGGATCTGATGACACCTGTCCCTATAATGATCGATGGCTCCGATTAAATCGGGAAATCGCCAATCGCGATTTCGACCACTATGAACCTCTTGCCTCCGGGAAACCCGATATGCCGAATCCCGATGGCTCTTGGTTCATCCCTGCGCCTAAGGGATAAAACCCTCGCAACTTTTCCGAGATCTGATGATCGTCGGGTCTTCGCGGATTCTCTCCTGCAAGACCAGTCGTCGATTTCTCCTCCCTGAGGAATTCTCCCGCTCCAAAGCTCCTCCCGGCTCGAACCTTCTCCGGGGTCCTTTTCCCAAGACTCACGAAGGAACTATTCCTCCTGAGCTTGTCAACTCCGACTCCCTCAGAGAATTTGCACACACTTCTTGCACTCAACCTCCAACATCTCTCAAAATGTTGAGTCTTCCAGATTTTGTGCACTTACGGATACAGAAATCTGTGTCTTCCTGTGCTCAAATTAGCTACTGAGACTTCAATTTCAGCATGCACTCCTCCTGCACAGCTCTACCAACCCAAATCAATTTCTGGGTGAACGAGAATAAGAGTTTAACTGTTGAGCCTCATCGATGCACTCTATGCGGATGAATTCGACTGCACTCTATGCAGGAATCTCCCGGCTCAAACAGAGAAACAATTGAAACTCATTCCCTTCTATCTCAGACTTCAACCAAACTATGAAATCACATACATGGCTTATCAAAGCAAATGCATGACAGAAAGCAAACATTCATGAGCATAATATCAACACAGAGAAACAACACAAACCATGGAATTGAATCAAAGGTTCTCTTCTATTAATTCAATCTGTACATGGGTGTTCTTCACAAGTTCTCTGCTTGCTCTCCTCCTCTTGCTCCTGAATGAATACTGCTAATGTTACAGTGATACAAAGGAGGGTGCCTATATTCCGTTTGCCCTCTCGAATTCTACAACTGTCAAATCTACAATAATTTCCTATCTAACAACATTAAATCTATTAAATGCCTTCCTATCCACTAAGGACGAGAGCTTAAAGGCTCAAGGTCCCCTTTACAATACAAGTGCGCTTCTTTATGAATGTCTTCATTAAAGGACGGTGCAACAACCTCCAAAGTAATTCAAAATGTATGTTGGCGCTGTCCAGCTGTCTTTTCTGCTCCACGCGCTGGCTCGCTTGATGAGTGAGCGATGCTCCTGCATCACTCAGGTTATATTATAGGGTTTCCTTGTATCAGTAGTCCTTCTTTCCTTTCGTCTTCCTAATCTTGTTCTGGCGTGTGTTGAGACTGACTGCAAGTTGGAAATTTTTATGGTTACATTCTTGTTGCATGTACAATGAAAATCCTATGTTTCCTTTATTTCAAGATTTCTCCTTCATGATTAATATCAAAATTTGCATGTGAAAGCTTTCTATATTAATATTTTTAGCAACAAGTTTACTTGTACTATGATATTTACTTGTACTATGGTGCAAATATTGTGAGTTAGAATGCCCACAAATGTTCGCTATAAATATATTCATTGTCTTAGTTTAGCCCAAATTGAACTTACCATTCATGAAGCATACGCATTCAATCACACAATTCATTAGCATGATCTATAGCATTAACTAGAATTCAGCTAAACAAAAGAGAACACATTCCGAGACAGGACAACAGAGTGCAAAAAAAAACATATCCCATATCTAGGGCGGGTACCCACGTGACTGAGATAGCTAGGGTCGGATATCTAGCTATCTAGGGCGGGTACCCACGTGACAGAGATAGCTAGGGCCGATATCTAGAGTATAGCAAGTTGTTGAAGGGGATTAACCACGTGAGTCTTGGATCCGAAGGTCGGTTTTTCTCTCCAATTTTTAGGAATTTAAAATGTCAAATGATTGAAATGAGGGAGGGAGATAAAATTGGAATTTAAAATGTCAAATGATTGAAATGAGGGAGGGAGATAGTGTGAGTATCTCATTTTGAAAAAAAAAAGTTAAATGAAAAGAAAAGTTAAATGAGGGATAAATTAGAGTATAGTATTTAAAAAATTGAAGTGTTTTATTTTTTTATTTATATATATTAAAAATTAATTAAATTATTATTAACAATTAATAAATATTTAATTAAAATAATTTATTTTTGAATTTATATATAATTAAAAATCATATCTAAATTAAATATATAATCAAAAGAGGTCAAAATTGTTTAAGAAAAAAGTTGAATGAGATATCTGAGGCGGGCAGCGGCCCACGTAAGCGGCGGCGATGTAAAAAAGTTGAAAACGCAACGATCTTGAAAAGTGGAATGAAGAGATATTAGATTGTAGCATTTACGATTTAAAGAAAAGTTGAAGAGATATTAGATTGTAGCCTATTTAAGCTTCAGTGTTGTTACTGGTAGTAAATCAGTTCAGCCTGATACTATTTTGAAGGTATTATGCATTTCATTGGAATT
>ML777780.1:220974-231261 GCA_009831015.1 Picea engelmannii
AGAATGAGGAAAATAGAATGAATATGTTTGTATATTTAGGTGGAGTAAACAAAATTTAACAATTATAATGACAAGGTGGAATGACACAACTAGATTAATCAATATTCATGCTTCAATCAACAAAACATTGACACCTCCATGGAGTCATGGGGAAAATTCATGGAATATGAATATTGTTATTTAATTTTTATTCTTCTTTTATCTTTAGTGGAAAGAATAAAAGAATATGTTATGTTAATGAGATAGGACAAGTATCAAGGTGTAAGAAAATCCATTCTCAAGTGTGCAAGGCAACATATTTGACCATTGTTAATTATATTGACCATGGTTGATGCATGACCCCATGAACCTCCTAACTATTTAATCCCACTAAACCCATCTCATAACCCCTTGAACCACTAACTTCATAGAAACATACCCACTAATCAATTAACTATGTAACTTACTAATCCCTTAACCCATGACCCTCCTATTACATTCACTCTAGTAACCAACTAACCCTTCACCCTTATTGACGATATTGATCTCCATTGACCATTGTTGACCATGATTGAGCATAATTCATCATGTTTGACTATAGTTGACCATAGTTAACGTGGTTGAATCATATTGACCATATTAATAACCTACACTTTTTCTAAACCTGGAACTAGCACACTAGTTTCCATTAAGGCTTAAGGAAAATTTTCTCATGATACCATTTTAATACTCACTTGACATCCAACCTCTCAAGTATTCAATGCTCTGACACTGAAGATTTTATAGTACTTTGCAGATAACCAAGATTATCAAACTCACAGGAGGGTGATGGTGCTATTTTGGGTGATTTTGTGATAAGGTTTTTTTTGTATGGAGATGACCTTATTTTGATTGCTAAATCTGCTCTTGGGTTGCAATAACACTTAATTTCCCTTGAGCACTTTTGTAGTACAGTGGGGATGCAAGTCAATACTAGAAAGATGAAAGTGGTTATTTTTTCTAGAAAAAGAAAACACAAGCAGCATAAGTTCTACTTTGAAGGCAACACTCTTGAACAAGTGGCAGATTACAAATACCTCGGAATTGACTTCAACAAAAATCTAGGTTGGGAAGGTTGCAGAAAGAAAAGAACTGTGGGAGGTTGAGAATTGTTTTTGGAACTACAACATATGGGTTCTACTAAGGGATGATGAGTCCATATGAGATATCAAGAACCACAAAGGCATCAAGAATCACAGACCAATGCCTTCTCTCCTTTGGGCATGGAGTCACTTTTTTATCAAAACCAATCTCTCTTTCCTGTTCTCCTACTACAAAAAGCATACAAACGTTTTGCAAAAACTGAACTAGTGCTCAAATATGAAGTGATAAAGTGTATTTATTTTGAAGTTGAATTCATTTTCATCCAATCTTTTAACATCTGTTGTTTTGATCTCTTTCCATTCTTGCATTTTGATATCATCATAGCCAATATGATAGCATATATTTTGAGGATTTTATTCATTTCCAACAACATCCTCTTTTTCACTACTCATAATAAGAGCACTTCCTTCCATATGCTGCTGGCAATCACTGATTATTGATGTATTTTTGACAAAAGCAAATTTTGTTTATGAATATTTGGTTTATTTTCAACCAACATGTTAGCCTTCATTTCTTTGCTCTTTGCTTTCTCTTTCATCTCCATGTCATTATAATTGACTTGATAATGAAAATCTTGAGGAATTGAATTATTTCCAGTAACATTCTCTCCTACATTATTCATCACTGGAGCATCCTCTTTACTGCACTGTTGGCACTCCAGTTTACTCGTTACTTCTTCTTCAAGACCATAATGCTCACTAGCATTATTCTCAATATTCATGCAAGGGTCTTCAATGATTTCTTCCCTTCTTTGTTCTGTAAATGTATGCGAATGGGAGGATACAAAGGTAGCATCATTATTATCAACATTATCTTTATGAGATCCCAACTTTGATGGAAAACTCAGGTATGTTGTAGAAGAAAAATTTTATGTCTCCAAATCATATTCTTCCTCATACTTATCACATAATGGCTCACTGCTGAAAAATTCAATATGAGAAGATTTTGAAACCTTCATTTCTTTGTTCCTTGCCTGCTCCTGCATGTCTATATCATACTCAACTTCGTAACAAAAATTTGACAGGTTTGAGTCATTTCCAACAACATCTTCTTCTTTAGCATTCACCATCAGAGTATCTTCTTTAATATGCCATTGTCAATCCTCTTTTCTTGTTGCACCTCTCTCAATATCAAGACCATGTTCACTATCATCTATTTCATGATTACTAAAGAGGTAAGAAATACCAATTGGCTTCCATTCTGAATCATGGACTAATTTACCAATGTCTTTTACACCTTGCAATGGGTGCTCAAACTAGACTCTGTGAATGGCCTTCTCGTTTTGCAGAATTTGGCCATTGTTTTTTATCATAAACCTCCATACAATGATCATTTGCTTGAGCCTTACTTTTCCTGAGGCAAAAAAAAATATTTTCTAGTTCCATGACGTGGGTGAACATCCCGTGTATATTAGGAGCCCTTCTTTCCATGAGAAAAAAGGAGAAATCTGGCAGCAGGTTCATAGGGTCAAAATTTTACTGTCAAACATTGATAAATCTTCATTTACTTATCTTCATGGAGTAGAACTCAATGAGGTAATAGTGATGGCTCTTCTTCTCTCCCCATTTATCCAAGAAAATATGATAGAAATCTATCTAGGAGGTAATTGAACTAGCTACCAAATCTCTGAACCAACTCCTAACATCTCCCGTCAAGGAATGACAAAATATCCTCATAAAAATATCATCATGCTAGATTTCTAAGTAATCAATGTAGTCTTGAAATGTTGTAATATGATCTTCTGGTGTAAATGCGTCATCTCCATTGAACCTAGGAAGGTCTTTAGGATATTTGGCAGGCATGTCATGAAGGACTAATGAAAGTCTGATTTCTTTATTTCTATTTACAATCCAAGAGTGAGGATCTTGAAACAATTGTTCCCAAGGTCCACTCCTCACTGGTATAGGGTCTTCTCTATAGGTTTCCTCTTCTTTATGACCTCCAATAGATAATAACGAAAGGGAATTTTTGGTGAACAATAATGAATAAACTCAATCTATTCCAATAGTGCAAGAGGAGAACCAAACTTTACAACACAAAGAAGGTAAATATGATGCTGACCCTATCACTCTCTTGATGTATAAAATAAAGAAAATTTGAAAATTTCTTTTCAAATTCACAGGGAACGCCAACAGAGGACTAAGCGACAAAACTAAAGTTTCTTGAAAAGGATTCTTCATCTTGTACCTGACTGTATATGACATGCAATAGTCATTTCTTTTCTTTCATGAGTCGAGCCATCTTCCCAGTGGAGTCTTCTACGAAATGGAGTTACTAGGTGAAATATTTCTTCTAATGATACTAAGAAAAAAACCTTTGTCATTTCCTAGGTAAGAAACTTTACAACTTCACTCCTCAGTAATGTTGTCAAAATGGATGTTGTTTCTCGATACGTTCCTAGTTAGGGAACTATGCAGATGCACCCTCATGCTTTGAATACCTCTCCACTTTAGGCTTCAAGCTGGCTCTTTGGCTAGAGGGAACCCTAAAAAATTCTCAAATCTATATGCCCACTATCACTTCAGAAACAGTAAATTTACCCTCTATGCCTTTAACGTCAGAATTAAATGATAAAAAAATAAAAAATGATAATGGAAAACAGGGACAAGATGAAGGCAACCATATTCATATCTTGAGACTAGGGCCTTTTCATTGGGCACCTTTATCCCAAATAGATTCTAACCCTTTACAAACTATAATCATTTACCCCTATAACTCATGACATGAAAATCACACCCTAAAACATTGTTTAAATTTTGTCGTGCAAAGGAATTGTCCTCTAAACAATCTATAGTGAATATAATGATGTGGAAAGAAACAAAATTTCCAAATCAATGGCATCCATGATCAGGCTGTATGGAGGTCTAGGATTTGTAGTGTTATTCCTATTCTACCACATCACAAAATAGTGAACACAATATAAATGAAAAACAATACCCTCGTATACCGATCAGAAAATTAAAACGAAACAAGGATGAGATGAGATGATATATAGAGTGGGTCTATAGTGATCTTTGAGTATAAATATGAATGAATGAACTTCTCTTGGTTTCGAGAATAAATTATTCTCTACTAAACAAGGCCAACCATGTGAAGNAATATATAAAATAGATAACAAACAAAAGCAACATATTAGTCATGCATAGAAACTACCAGAAAAAAAATGAAATAAAACTTAAAAACATGTAATTAACCCACATAATTAAAAATGATTTAAAGAGAATAATAAATCATACAAATTAAAATATCTAGTTACGTACCTCATCGACCAACACAACATTTATATCATCCTTCTTCTATATCTTCTTGTTGATCATCCAACTCAATATCTATATCAACATCTGGTTCAGAAACATTATTGAAAGGATTGATGATATCATCATCATCATCATTGTCATTTTCAAGCATATCTTCATCGATATCATCATTAAGAACCGGTGCATTGTCTTCGTCTTCTTCATCTTCTTCATCTTCTTCATATGTCGACCCATATTCTTCATGCTCTAGCTCTAGTACATCATCTTCTTCTTCAATATCATCTTCCTCATCTATAGTATACTTTAATGGCCTTCCTCTTGGATCATATCTAACAACAAATGACCAATCTCTCTTACTTGGAACCTTTGAGTAAAAGACTTGTTCACATTGACTTGGAAAAACATAGCGGTCATTTGTTTTTTCAAACACCGTTGTTTTAATCATCGGAAATCCGTTGGCATGTTGAATAACGATTCCTTCCTCATCATGTTCATGCATTCGTAACCTATACCATTTAACATCGAACAAAACTAATATGAAGGAATTAAAATCACACTCAATTATATCATTCAAAAACCCATAGTATCTATTTTCAGATTCTCAAGGATGTCTGTCACTCATAGAGGAAACATTAGTGACTTGGAATACTGTAGTTATCCCACTATCTAAAGTTTTTCTGGTTTCATCCAACTATTTGATGCGAAATTTATGACCACTACACCACATAGACTTGTGGTGTTTCATCTACAATATGTCAGACATGTAAAAGATGCATTGTCAATTAATAATAAACAAATTTATATAATTTGGAAAGTATAATATGAAGGAAACACACCTACATTCACATTAATATAATATAAAATAACTGAATAAAATGGGTGAATTTGCTTGCCTTTCCATCTTTCAAACAATATGCTAAATCTATTTCCCTCCGCGTAACATCGAAATCTCCATTATGACGATCTTCTTTAACCAATTCAGACAGTTCTTTCTGTTAGCACTCGGTAAATTTCCTAGAGGTTGAAACAGAAGAAATCTACAAAGGTAACTTTATCCAACCGCTTTTAAAGCTAGGATCTAGCCCTTCCAGCTTCAGAGAGGGATCTCTCTATATGATTTAGCTTTGTTTTTAATTTAGATGTTAGGCTAGGTAAAGGAACAGGTATGTTTTGTTGTAAACGCGTTTTCTGAATTGGTTGAGACAGTCTACACCTCCATTGGGCTATGGGGTCCGTGTTATAATCAATATGAGATACAAACCATAAACATAAAGGAAAACTTCCACAGGGCGAGATAATATACTCACTGGATATTTAATAGCTTAAATGATGGATAGAAGAAAATATGAGAAAGATACATTCAACTAAGAAGCAGTTAATAATTTCTTAATTGAAAACATCAGAAGATAAACATTCAAATCTTTAAAGTCGGAAACAGGGTATCCAAGATAAATCCTGCAACATACGCTACTCTTAAAGATTAGTTTTAGAAAACAAAATGATCACAAAGCAAGGATAACATTTAACTTAGAGAATAAACGTCACCAGTGAATACACGCAAGAATCCTGTAAAGTGCTTCCTCTTTATTAATGGCAAATCTCTTCAAAAATGGTTACAGTCTGATAGCGCCAGGGTGTGAATATCAACAACCCTCTATACTTCGAAAGGTGAAGTACTTATAATTCAAATTACAAACGTTCCTGTCACAACTGATCAGGACGTGCTCATTCTATTTTAAGCCTAACTAATTTAACTAATCAGACTGATTGATGAATTGGTACAACTGCATGCGGGGTTTCTGGGGTAGGCCGTTGGAGAGATTCTTTCACAACCTCTTCTGACTGGATAGGTGACTGGACCCGGACAACTCATCTTCTAATCAAGCAAATAGCAGAGTTCCTCCCATCTGAGATGACCAGGCACAGTGATTTTGAGCAGTCTCCGATATACTTCATCCATTTCCGTATATTTGGTGAAAGTGGGCTTAGTGAGGAATACGTATCGAATCTCATGTTGGATACTAATGTCCAACTGGAGAGCGTCCAAGAATTCTTTTCCGGTGATGCTCCCTTGTATGCAAACAAATTTTGAACTACTTTAGACACTTCAGACAGTCTCTTTTTGTAATCTGGGAGTGTCATCAGTTTATCATTAATAACCTTCAGACCTGGGAGACCTTTCTTCTGGAGAGTTTCGATCTTGCTGAAGAATTTATGTACCCCCTGGTCCATGATCTGAACCTTTTCTTCTAGTTGAATCAATAATCCCCTCTTGGTCAAAACTCTTTTGACCTCAAGGATGGTTTCTGTTCTATCCTCGATCTTCAAATCTTCTAGCTATTCTCAGGTCTTAGAGTTTAGGAATTTGATGATCTCATTTGCCTGAGTTGGTCTATCTCCTAATTCTACTCTAATATTTTCAATGGCTTGTTTGCTCTTCTGGACCAACTCGTTCTGCTCAAACATAATTTGGATCATGGGCCAGATTTCATTTATGGACTTTGTGATGTCTGTCCATACGTTTTCTTTGACTTCAGCCAAAGTCTTCCCTGCCACTGTTTCCTTTCGGAGCTACTGTAGTTCCTTCCTGAGATGCTCAGTTACCTACTTTTCTTTGGATAGACTGGTTTGGAAAAAAGTCTTGAGTTCCTGGAGGTTCTCAACTTCCTTCTTCAGCCTGCTGATTTTTGTCTCTTGTAGGTTCATTTTCTCCATGGATTTGGTGAGATCGGTTGTCCCTTCTTCTGGTGTCACTGGTGTTGCATACGAAATTTTTGTTACTGTTGCTGTGCTTGTCCCTGAAATTGGGATAGCAGTCAATGGAAGGGCTTCCATAGACTTCAGCTGCTCTTTCTCCTTTAGCAGTTTTTCCCATCTCTGCTTCCATTTCTTTGAGCTGGGCGTTCTGCTCCATGAGCAACTTAAGCATTTCATCCTTCTCGCCTTCTTTCTCAGCTATCTCTTTTTCCTGCGAGTCTTTTGTAGGAGGGAGATTTAGTTGTTTCCTCAAGGAGGCGATATCTTCATTTTTCCTCTTTATCATCTCTTCTGTAGATTTGACGTTCGAGGGATCATAGCCGATCTTTAGGACCAGCTCCTCCAAAGTTTTAATTCTGTTATCCTTGGCGAACGATGAAATTTTTTCCAGCTTGTGCTGCGTCTGAGCATTGTTCAATGATACCTAAAATTTTGCTGATGAAGCTAAAGCATGTGCCAATGTATGGAATACCATCTCTCCTGTCTGTTTGTGCAAATCCATATGATCTGCTGGATGCACGTCCTTCGTTTGGAACTCGAAGGTGGCCCTCTTGTAATCTATAATTACCTTGGGGTCTGGTACCTGCGCCTGGAGGAAGGCCATGTGCATCCTGCCCTTTTCTGTGTCAAATGTGGACAACAGCCTGTGTTGCGCAGTTGACGTCTGTTTTCAGAATTGAGCATAGGTACTGCTGGTAAGAGTCTGATTCTTTTTCTTAATCATCTTGTACTTCTCGAAGATGCTCAATTTGAGCCCAGTCTTGCCTGGCTGAGTGTTCAGGGGAGAGTCTGTGGGTTTCTTCGGTACTGTTGGGGTGATGCCCTGATAAAGGCTCGAACCAAAAGGTGGAATGACTGGCTTGATTACTGTGGTAGTTACTGTGGAAGGTGGGGCTTCTTGTTCTACTATCGTACCCGACACTGAGACTGTCTTGGGCCTCTTAGTGTGCAACTGGAACTCTTCTGATGATACCTCCGTTACAGGCGGAGACGACTCTTGTCGAGGCATTTTTTCCTTAGGGACCTGTGGTGTGGTAGTTGGTGGCACAGTCGTCGGGGGGACTTGCTATTCCACCTCAACCTGTTGTTCCGCTTCAACCAAGGTGTCAGGCATCCACACGGTCTGGTTGGCGAAGTTTTCAATCTCGGGCTTGGTCTCATGAATGTACGGGATGTTTTTGTTTTTCACCCTCATTTCTGAAATGATCCCACAAGGGTCATAGTGCCATGGGAAACTCGTAAAGAGTTTCATTTCTCTCAACATTCTGTCAACTTCTTCCCCGACGCCTCGACTGTTGCAAATGAAGGAGCCAATTTGCCCCTTGATCTGCAACTGTTGTTTTTTCTTCAGGGATACAAAGTGGATGTCATATGAGTTCATGATCTTCCTTATATACTCTAATGCAAAGATTCTTACTGGCACATACTTTGGCAGCTTGTAGGGTGCCAATTCGCACCTGAAAACTCTGATCTCGGTGTGGTTTTGATACAGGTACTAGTCCCCTGTCTTTGCGTTGTCCGAGAGATACAGAATTCTCTGGACTTCGTCGTTTATTCGTGGCACAGGCCGATCACTCAACATGCTTACCACAGGGTGGTAAAACAAATCAATGAATGCTTTGAAGTCGTATTCTGTAGAGTTACGCTTCAACAAAGAGGTCCATGCTGTGAGTGGCTGAGGCCTTCCATCTGCGTCCATTTTCTGCATAGAAAAACTGAATTTATCGGCTTGATAGAAAACAAACATGTAGGCCAATATGGACGAATATCTAAACGTGCCCTCCATGCCAAAGTTCACGAACTGTTCGTGAATATTGTCAGACAAGAAGGTACTGAAATCAAACTGTGTTGTATTTTTTTCATCATTGGAGAAAATGGATAGAAAACCCAGGATGGGCTCATCTACCCACTGGTCGGAATAGTAACCTAATAGGGAACAAAGAGAGGAAATGACTTGGTTTCCATTGGTGGAGAACATGGATGACGGGTAGGGTGGATTGGTGGAAGGGAATTGAGCGGAGGTGGGAAGGAACAACTCGAATATTTGACCTCTCTGGGGAAAAGTCATTTTTTGATACAACTCTGTAAGGATCTCTAGGTTGAAAGGAGAAACGAAATTGGCACAGGGGATTTGCATCATTTGGTTAATGTCTTCGGGAGTGATGAAGAACAGGGCGTCTCTGGATGAGGAGACGACGACCCTCTGGTCGGGAATATAATGAGCTTGGCATTTGAGGGCGAATTCAGGGAAGTGGTGGATCTGGGGAAATAGGTACAGGGGCAAATTGGACTCCCAGAGTCCAATTTCATCACTCTGGTCCAGGAACACCTCCCGAAGCCATGACTGGAGGTCCGAAAAATCAAATTCACACTTGGTATCCGCGATCAACCTATCTTTGTCAACCAATGGGATTTTGTCCAGGTCAATAGAAGGAGGAAGAAAAGGATTCTCTTCTCCTTCCGCTGGTCTTGGATTTGGTCCCATCTCTGCGACAGTACCTGCAATCAACACGATGTTAGTGGGGTTGACTGACTAAGGATGAAGGTGACGGAGTAGCAATGGAGGCGTAAGAGGTAAATTTTTCTGGCGTGATGAACGAATGGTGAATGAAGGGGGAAAACGGTAGTTTTATTTAAAACTGGGGTCGGTTGGGCGCGGGAGACAGGTCAGCAAGATAACGGGTAGATTATCCCGTAATAAATGGAAAACGTGCCACTTGGGGTGAGGTGGCAGGTGACGGTGGCCAAAACATATGGACGGGTGACGTGGAGGCTGGTGATTGGAGGTAAAAGTCGCAACAAGGGGTTGGTCATGATTGAAAAGGGTAAGGTACTGACAGTAGGGACTGACAACAGTTATGGGATGAGACACACTCAAGAGCAAGTGGAACAAGTGGGAGACGACGTCCATGAGTGACAAGGGCTGTCAGATGGCATATGGGGACTGGGACTTTAGGATCAATAGGTTGACGCCATGTATGACCAGGGGTCCGCCAGAGGAGAATAACAATTCTGGACCGCCCCCCCCCTTGGTTAAAAGCAGAACATCAAGGGGTGTCCGAAAACCTTTTTAGACCGTTGATCTGCGTGCCCATTTCCAAGCCACAAATCTTAGCGTTCTCTTTAAAACTCATTCTGGACCCCCCCTTCC
>ML777780.1:231617-251721 GCA_009831015.1 Picea engelmannii
GAGAAACATGAGTTGGGAAAAAAATTAGGATAAGAGTATTTTTATGGATTTTTCCCAAACTTTTCACATAGACACCACCAAGGTACCTCGACCAAACTATTCTTTAGGCATTTGAGATATGGTGTAACATTTTTCATCCAGCTAGTTTTATTGGGGTGAAACAAAATGAAGTAACTAGCCTACATGCTAACCTATTTTCCTAGGACAATTAACCCAGATTAAACTATTGGGTTAAGAAATTACTCTACCTTAGGGCTATCTGAACAAGATTAGACAGTCTAGTCAGATTTATTCACTAATCTAACCTAAGGGCTATCTGGCCAAGATTAGACTGTCTGGTCAAATTTATTCACTACCCTACCAACATTAAATTTAAAAAGTACTTGGCCATGCTTGAAATGTATGGCCAAGTTACTATTATTGCATGGGGCTTTCATTTTAATTCTTTTATGCCCTCTTTTCTTTTTCTTCTTTTTCTTTTTTCTTTTCTTCTCTTTTCTTTTTCTTTCTCTTTTTTTTCTTTTTTCTTTTCTTTTTCCTTTTCTCAAATTATTTGCAGAATGAAAAATCATTTGTCAACAAAAATACTAGAAACAGATAATATCTCAGTCACCAATTGATCCCCTAAATTATAGGGTGATAACAACGGCTCCACCTGGGGATGGTACTTGCCGTGTTAAGTGCCAAGAATCCTGGTTCCTGTCATTCTGAACAAATTTGTCTAGTAGCCTTCGTTGGTTTTATTCTCAAAAATGGAAAAACAATGATCAGCAGCTTAGGGCCTTCTCTTTGGGCTTCAACCAACTGATTGATGTTCTTCACTCAGAAAATGCAATCGAAAATTTAAAATTAAAATGGTATGTACAATGGAGAGTGGAAAACTCGAAACTTCTACTGAGGTGGTACATAATGTTTCAGCATCCTGCCATTCACAGGTGCTCCTGACAGATCTGACCCATCAACATTGTTTAGCAAAAAGGCATCGTTTCCTCTGAAGGCTTGGATCGTGTATGGCCCTGTCCACAGATTATCAAATTTTCCATGTTTTCCTTTGTCTTCATTCCTGGCATCCCATCTCAACACCAAATCTCCCAACTCAAAATCATCCTCCTTTGTTCGTTTGTCAAAGATCTTCTTGATGTTTTCTTGGATGACCTGTGTTTTGTTGAAAACTTCTTCTCTAGTCTGCTGCAAATGGATCATTTGGTTGATCCTTCTCTGTGAGTCATTAGGCTCAGCTTTTACGTCTTGTAGCACCTTCATGACAGGGACTCCCAAATAAGTGGGGAAAATTGCCTCTGTACCATAGACCAGCTGGTATGGTGACATACCAATTGACCTTTTGGTGGTCAGTCTATCGGCCCATAAAGCAAACACCAACTTATCGTGCCATGATTTCTTGTTTTCCTGCAATGTTTTCTTGATGATATTTACCAAAGTTTTGTTTGAAGATTCTGCCAACCCATTCCCCTGAGGGTAGTAGGCTGTGGAATGCCCCAAAGAAATGTGGTACCGGTTGCAGAAATCGATGAGTTTCTTCGACCGAAAGGTGGCTGCATTGTCAGTTATAATCTTTCTAGGACAACCAAAACGAGACAAAATATTATTTTCAAGAAATTTGATAATAACAGAGTCAGTGGCTTGCCTGCTTGGTACTACCTCGATCCATTTGGTAAAATAATCGGTGGCAGTAAGAATCCACCTGTGTTGGCCTAAAGAAGGTGGGTGTATTTCTCCAATGAAATCGAGCCCCCATTGCTGGAACAGGGCCTCAACTGAGATTGGTTTCAGAGGTAGAGGAAGGAGCTTCCTTTTGCCTTCAAACAGTTGACATTGGTGACATGCTGTTACCTTCTGATGCACATCAGCGAATAGGTTGGACCAATAGAATCCATCTCTGAGTATTTTGTTGGCTGTGACCTTCCAGTTCAAATGGCCACCACATTCTCCTGCATGAAACTCTTGCAACACTTTATCAGCTTCATCCTTCAGTAAACATTTTAACATAATGCCTGCAGGGTCTTTCCAATACAAATTTCCATCTAGAATACAGAATTTCAAAGCCTTCAACTTTAAAAATCTAGCTTTAGTCTTAGTCAAACTAGGGGGAGCTTGTAAATTTTGTAAAACGAATATATGGTCTGCATACCATGGAGAGTTGAGAAATACCTCTCTAACATTTGGAGTCGCCATCTCACCCTGTTCATCTGCCACATCTAGAAAATTAATGTCAAGACCCTGGAAGTTAGATTCAACCATTAATTTAGCAAGGCCTTGGCCCTTGATTAATTTTGTGGGCTTAATCTCTATACCGTATTCTAAAATGACAACAATCCATTTTCCCCTTCTTCCATCAAGGTTGTCCTGTGTCAAGATATCCTTTACTACCGCGTTCGGAACAAAAGCTATGATGTGGGAATGGAGAATGTAGACCCTGAAGTCCTTTATGGATTTTACCAAAGCAAAAGCTTGCTTCTCCATGATATTGTAGTTTAGGGCAGCATCTCTTAATGCTTTGCTGAAGAAAGCTATGGGTTGTTCATACCCTTCGATGTTCTTCTGCAGTAATACCGCTGCTATAGCATGCTCAGAGGCGAAAGAAAAAACATAGAAATATTTAGTGAAATCGGGACTGATCAACACTGGGGCTTCTGTGAGTGCTCGTTTGACTTGTTCGAAGGATTGTCTGGAATCAGAGTCCCATTTTATTTTTACGTCCTTTTTAAGCATGTTTGTTATGTTTCTGAGGAGTTCGGCTAGATTGGGTGTGAATCTTCGTAAGAAGTTAATTTGCCCGATAAAATATTGTAGTTCTTTAAGGTTTCTTGGGTGTTCTAACTTTAGTATGGCCTCGATTCTGCTGGGGTCTATTTTGATTCCATCTTTGGAGATGATATGTCCCAGCAGTTTGCCTTCTTCTAACCCAAAAAGACATTTCTTAGGATTTAAATAAATCCCAAACCTTCTACATTTCTCGAAAACGCGTCTAAGGTGCCGCAGGTGTTCATCATCAGATTTGGAAAACATAGTCACATCATCTAAATAAACGAAAATAAACTGACCTGCTTCTTCCATGAAGGCGATATCCATTACCCTCTGAAACGTGGCTCCTACGTTCATTAGACCAAAAGGCATCTTCACATACATGAAAGTGCCCCATGGTGTGGTAAAAGCGGTTTTATCTTGATCATCCGGGTGAACTAGGACCTGGTTGTAACTCGAGAAACCATCCAACAGAGATATCCGACTGGACCTGACCACCCTTTGCAGGAGGTGGTCCATTTTCGGTAATGGGTAATTATCTTTCAGGGAGACTTTATTCAGATTTCGAAAATCTATGCAGAGTCTGATTTCCCCGATTTTCTTACCTGTAGGAACCAAATTAGAGACCCACTTGGAAAAACGTAATGGAACTATTATCTTGGCATTGTACATTTTCTTGATTTCCTTTTCTACTAGAGGGAGCAACTTGGGATTTATCCTCCTAAGTTTTTGCCTAAACGGTTTCTGGTCTTCTTTTATGGGAATCCTATGTTGTATGATGCTGGTATCATAGGCTTTCAAATCTTCATAGCCCTAGGCAAAGACATCCGAATATTCTTTGAACAACTCAATGTATTTGAGTTTTTTCTCTGGAGGTAAAGATTTGGACAGTTTGACCATCCTGGGTTTCTCTTCAGTCCTTATATTACATTCTTCTACCTCTTGTCCATGTGCTTCAATTTTGGGTTTCTTGGCTACATCGTTACAGTCAAACAAGTCTTCTAAAGGAACTAGACCTCTAGGCAAAATATTTCTCTTCAGCTGTAAAACTTCAGTGTCCATTTCATCATCACCTAAATATTCTGAATCTATGGTATTTACACTATCAAATTTAAAATCTGAATTATTTACATTTTCATCTTCACTTTCTAAATCTATATTCATACATTCAAAGTCGTTTTTACATTGCAGAAAGTCATCGATCTGATCATCATTTCCAAACACTTGCCAGTACCTGATATTGTCGGGAACTGTCGGTCTGCATTTCACTTCAACAGTATATGGGCAAGTCGAGCGGAATGGAATCTTACAGGTGGCTGCTGATGTAGCCAATCCATCAGCCAGAATATTCTGTCCTCTCAGCATTACCTGCAAGTCAACTTCAGCAAAACACCTCAAGGCATCAAGAACAACATTCAGGTAGGCTCTAAGGCGTGGATGTTTAGCAGCGTACTCACCTTTGATTTGTTTGATTATTAATTCAGAGTCACCCCTTACCATTATCTGCTTAGCACCAACTTTTTTCAACAGCGTCAGACCGAGCATCAAAGCTTCATACTCGGCAACATTGTTAGTGCACTGGAAATTTAATTTGTAAGAATGATTTTCTGAGTACCTATTTCTGTGATTATGCAGCCAGACTCTAGCTACTGCTCCTTCTTTACTCACAACTCCATCAAAATCCATACTCCAGAAATCAGCGGGTAACTCTTCAGTTATCACGTTCTTCATTTTTGCCACCTCAATGCTTTCTGGGCCTTCATCTTGACCAGATAGTTCTTCCATCAGCTGAGTATCTTGCTCTTCTATATCACCATCATTGTACAAGATGAATGAATCTAAATCAGAATGTGTAGAGTAAAGGGGGTAATTGTGCAGTTTTTCTTGGCTACTGACCATGTACTTCATCAGTGTTTCTCTATATAGTCTCCTCTGTTGCCCAAACACTAGGGTAGTGGCGTAAGACATATCCAGCTACAAGGTTCCTTTCAACTTAGCCCCCCAAGACCGGGACAACAACATTTCATACTTCGGCGGGATGTCTGCAACCACCACATCCATTACCATGCTCTTCGCAGGAATCTGAACCAAGGTGATGCATAGGTCTTTAATCAAACCAATACATTTGACTTTGCTGGAGTCAAATGAGTGTAAATCCTTGTATGGTCTGGTGACTTCCAATCCCAGTTTTTCCATTACTGCTTTAGGCATCAGATTGTGGGAGGCACCTGAGTCCAGCATGGCATTATGCAAGATCAAGTCGTGTATGTTTAGACTGATGTAAAAAGGAGAAACATCACCAGTATCATCCCGACCATCCACTTCAGGTCCGAAAAGAAGTTCTGGATGATCATCAGTTAGGTTCACAGTGTCTGAATGAGTTACTGATCCAATGGTTAAGGCCTTTGTGCCTATGTCTGGTTCAATGGCCAGTGCTTTAATTACCTGTGAACGATACCCGTCTCTGTTCATCAACTCTGTGAGTGGGATGGGAATTTTTATTTTGGCCAATTCCCCCTCCAAGCTAAAGGGTGTGAGAGTTCTGCCTTGGTTCATCAGTTCTGGTTTGTCCACCGGATTCTTCGGCTCAGAAGTACTCGGTGGGTTAACAGGTGAAAACTCGGGCTATGATGGCCTCTTCAGGATGGTGATGTTTTTCTTTACGGGGGTGTCAGCCTTACTCTTCTCAGGTATCTTTTTAGCGGAAGTCTTCTCAACGGTAGTCTTCTCGGAAGTCTTCTCAGCAGATGGCTCAGGGGTTTTCTTGGTCTCGACTCCCTTCTGTGTTTCAATTGTCTTTTTTGGAGAAGTCCCTTATGTCTTCTTTCTCCATAGATTGTACTTTCGATAAACCTCCAAAATAGCATTTTCAAAGGCCTGTTGTCCTACATCTTCGGCTTCTTCACTTACATGGGTTTGATTTAGAAGGAAGAGTTCCTACTCCTCTTGGGTAAGGAGAATAGCTTCATTGTCGTGAATGCCCATGAGATTGATATGAGTGTCCTCCAATTCCTCAATCACTTCCCCCCCTTTGTCAACATAGTTTTCTTGTAGAGGAGGTCTAATCTGCTGATCTGGACCCCTCTGCTCTCTCTGATCCCTAGGATCCCTCTATCTGATCTGGGGAGGGTTTCTCCTCAAGTTAGGGTTCCTAATCTGAGGAGCAGGAGTGTTGTCTCTTGAGGGATTTCTGTCTGATACATTCATTCTTTCCAGCATTAGTTCCATTGTTCTGACCATATAATCCCATTTGGAATCAGTGGTCGACATGGAAGGTTCTTCTTTGATCGTGACTCTCCTTTCTGACCTTTGACGTTCCCTTTTCGCCAATAGATTGGCCTCCACACTTATAGCACTTTTCTGCATGTCCTCTAGGGTGGCATCATTTCTTTCTCCTAGTTGGTATGACATGTCGGCATCAAATCCATCAGGGAATTTAATCAATGCCAGACCCTATGGAGGTTTGATTTCAGTTGGGATTGCATTGTACAAGTTGTTGAAATGGGTGCAATAATCTTGTACCGTCTCACCTTGATTTCTTTTTATATTCTCGTATTCCGACAAGATCTGGAGAGGGTTTTTCTTTACCTCCCATCTGTCAAGAAAAATTCTTTGGAACGCAACAAGGTCAGGGACTGAGGCGGCAGGTAAATCTTTGAACCATTTCTTGACGTCGCCTGTTAGACTTTGGGCAAACAATCGCATTTTCATGTCGGGCTCATCAACTTCTTGCAAGTCAAAATAATCATTCATTTTGTCCACATGTTGTTGGGCGTTTAAAGGCCCTGTCGCGTCGAACTGTGGAAGTCTTATCTGGTAGTCTTGGGGCATGGCATGTAGCGGTGCAGCCAACACCAGAGGAGAATATCGAGCTTCCATGATGAGTGGGGGAGGTGGGGCGACAACCTGGATGGTCGACGAGGTAGCGACTGAAGACGAGGGCGAGGAGGGACTTGATATTACTGAGGGAGTGAAATTTGGTTTAGACGTGGGAGACAGAACTTTAGGGGTTCAGGGTTGCAACACAGTCGGGTCAAAGATGAGTCCAGTCACAAAACTGTCAGAACGTGTTCTAACCAAGCTTCGTTGTGGACATGTATTGAGATCAGGGTTTTGAGAGACAACAGACTTCTCTAAAAAGGGAAGAGACTTATGAAGGGGAATATGACTCACTGAACCGACTGCTAAGGTCTTTCGCCTGAGCAACTGCTCGGGGTTATCTATCACTCTCGCATGTTCTAGGTTTGGATGAGATCGAGTATGAACTTTCTTGGAAGCCATAACTCTTTTTGGTTATCTATCTATCTATCTATATATATATATATATATATATATATATATATCTATATATATATATATATATATATTAATTTTGCGAGTCTGAAAATAATATGTACAAAGTTTGATCAACCTCTAAACATTACTTTCTTCTCAAAATTTAACGTTCTTTTTAGGGGAAAGAAAACGTGAAGTTATCAATTTTTAGTTTGTCCTCAGTACGGTCGCCATTATGTTAGCACTCGGTAAATTTCCTAGAGGTTGAAACAGAAGAAATCTACAAAGGTAACTTTATCCAACCACTTTTAAAGCTGGGATCTAGCCCTTCCAGCTTCAGAGAGGGATCTCTCTATATGATTTAGCTTTGTTTTTAATTTAGATGTTAGGCTAGGTAAAGGAACATGTATGTTTTGTTGTAAAAGTGTTTTTTGAATTGGTTGAGACAGTCTACACCTCCATTGGGCTATGGGGTCTGTGTTATAATCAATATGAGATACAAACCATAAACATAAAGGAAAAATTCCACAGGGCGAGATAATATACTCAATGGATCTTTAATAGCTTAAATGATGGACATAAGAAAAGATGAGAAAGATACATTCAACTAAGAAGTAGTTAAGAATTTCTTAATTGAAAACATCAGAAGATAAACATTCAAATCTTTAAAGTCGGAAACAGGGTATCCAAGATAAATCTTACAACATATGCTACTCTTAAAGATTAGTTTCAGAAAACAAAATGATCACAAAGAAAGGATAACATTTAACTTAGAGAATAAACGTCACCAGTCAATACATGCAAGAATCCTGTAAAGTGCTTCCTCTTTATTAATGGCAAATCTCTTAAAAAATGGTTACAGTCTGATAGCACCAGGGTGTGAAGATCAACAACCCTTTATACTTCGAAAGGTGAAGTATTTATAATTCAAATTACAAACGTTCCTGTCACAACTGATCAGGACGTGTTCATTCTATTTTAAGCCTAACTAATTTAACTAATCAAACTGATTGATGACTTGGTACAACTGCATGCAGGATTTCTGGGGTAGGCTGTTGGCGATATTCTTTCACAACCTCTTCTGACTGGATAGGTGACTGGACCCGTACAGCTCATCTGCTAATCGAGCAAATCGTAGAGTTCCTCCCATCTGAGATGACTAGGCACAGTGATTTTGAGCAGTCTTCGATATACTTCATCCATTTCCGTATATTTGGTGAAAGTGGGATTAGTGAGGAATACGTATCGAATCTCATGTTGGATACTGATGTCCAACTGGGGAGCGTCCAGGAATGCTTTTTTAGTGATGCTCCCTTGTATGCCAACAAATTTTGAACTATCTTTAAACACTTCAGACAGTCTCTTTTTGTAATCTGGGAGTGTCATCAGTTTATCATTAATAACCTTCAGACCTGGGAGACCTTTCTTCTGGAGAGTTTCGATCTTGCTGAAGAATATTTGTACCCCCTGGTCCATGATATGAACCTTTTCTTCTAGTTGAAGCAATAATCCCCTCTTGGTCAAAACTCTTTTGACCTCAAGGATGGTTTTTGTTCTGTCCTCGATCTTCAACTCTTCTAGCTCTTCTCGGGTCTTAGAGTTTAGGAATTTGATGATCTCATTTGCCTGAGTTGGTCTATCTCCTAATTCTACTCCGATCTTTTCAATGGCTTGTTCTCTCCTCTGGACCAACTCGTTCTGCTCAAACATTATTTGGATCATGGGCCAGATTTCATTTATGGACTTTGTGATGTCTGTCCATACATTTTCTTTGACTTCAGCCAAAGTCTTCCCTGCCACTGTTTCCTTTTGGAGCTGCTGTAGTTCCTTCTTGAGCTATTCAGTTACCTTCTTTTCTTTGGATAGACTGGTTTGGAAAAAAGTCTTGAGTTCCTAGAGGTTCTCAAATTCCTTCTTCAGCCTGCTGATTTCTGTCTCTTGCAGGTTCATTTTCTCCATGGATTTGGCGAGATCGGTTGTCCCTTCTGCTGGTGTCACTGGTGTTGCAGATGGAATTTTTGTTACTGTTGTTGTGCTTTCCCTTGAAATTGGGATAGCAGTCAATGGAAGGGCTTCCATAGACTTCAGCTGCTCTTTCTCCTTTAGCAGTTTTTCCCATATCTGCTTCCATTTCTTTGAGCTGGGCATTCTGCTCCATGAGCAGCTTAAGAATTTCGTCCTTCTCGCCTTCTTTCTGCTATCTCTTTTGCCTGCGAGTCTTCTGTAGGAGGGAGCTTCAGATGTTTCCTCAAGGAGGCGATATCTGCATTTTTCTTCTTTATCGTCTCTTTTGGAGCTTTGACGTTCGAGGGATCATAGCCGATCTTTAGGACCAAATCCTCCAAAGTTTTAATTCTGTTATCCTTGGCGAACGATGAAATGTTTTCCAGTTTGAGCTGCGTCTGAGCATTGGTCAATGATATCTGAAATTTTGTTGTTGAAGATGAAGCATGTGCCAATGTATGGAATACCATCTCTCCTGTCTATTTGTGAAGATCCATCTGATCTGTTGGATGCACATCCTTCGTTTGGAACTCGAAGGTGGCCCTCTTGTAATATGTAATTGCATTGGGGTCTGGTACCTGCGCCTGGAGGAAGACCATGTGCATCCTTCCCTTTTCTGTGTCAAATGCGGACAACAGCCTGTGCTACGCAGTTGACGTCTGTTTTCGGAACTGAGCATAGGTACTGCTGGTAAGAGTCTGATTCTTTTTCTTAATCATCTCGTACTTCTCGAAGATGCTCAATTTGGGCCCAGTCTTGCCTGGCTGAGTGTTCAGGGGAGAGTCTGTGGATTTCTTCGGTACTGCTGGGGTGATGCCCTGATAAAGGCTCGAACCAAAAGGTGGAATGACTGGCTTGACTACTGTGGTAGTTAGTGTGGAAGGCGGGGCTTCTTGTTCTACTATCATACCCAGCACTGAGACTGTCTTGGGCCTCTTAGTGTGCAACTAGAACTCTTCTGATGATACCTCCATTCCAGGCGGAGACGACTCTTGTCAAGGCCTTTTTTCCTTAGGGACCTGTGGCATGGTAGTTGGTGGCACAGTCGTCAGGGGGACTTGCTGTTCCACCTCAACCTGTTGTTCCGCTTCAACCAAGGTGTCAGGCATCCACACGGTCTGCTTGGCGAATTTTTCAATCTTGGGCTTGGACTCATGAACGTACGGGATGTTTTTGTTTTTCACCCTCATTTCTGAAATGATCCCGCAAGGATCATAGTGCCATGGGAAACTCGTAAAGAGTTTCATTTCTCTCAACATTCTGTCAGCTTCTTCCCCGGCGCCTCGACTGTTGCAAATGAAGGAGCCAATTTGCCCCTTGATCCACAACTGCTATTTTTTCTTCAGGGATACAAAGTGGATGTTATCTGAGTTCATGATCTACCTTATATACTCTAACACAAAGATTCTTACTGGCACATACTTTGGCAGCTTGTAGGGTGCCAATTCGCACCCGAAAACTCTGATCTCGGTGTGGTTTTGATACAGGTACCAATCCACTATCTTTGCATTTTCCGAGAGATGCAAAATTCTCTGGACTTCGTCATTTATTCATGGCACAGGCCAGTCACTCAACATGCTTACCACAGGGTGGTAAAACAGATCAATGAATGCTTTGAAGTCGTATTTTGTAGAGTTACGATTCAACAAAGAAGTCCATGCTATGACTGGCTGAGGCCTTCCATCTGCGTCCATTTTCTGCATAGAAAAACTGAATTTATCGGCTTGATAGAAAACAAACATGTAGGCCAATATGGATGAATATCTAAACGTGCCCTCCATGCCAAATTTCAGGAACTGTTCGTGAAAATTGTCGGCCAAGAAGGTACTGAAATCAAACTGTGTTGTAGGTTTTTCATCATTGGAGAAAATGGATAGAAAACCCAGGATGGGCTCATCTACCCACTGGTCGGAATAGTAACCTAACAGGGCACACAAAGAGGAAATGACTTGGTTTCCCTTGGTGGAGAACATGGACGACGGGTAGGGTGGATTGGTGGAAGGGAATTGAGCGTAGGTGGGAAGGAACAGCTCGAATATTTGAGCTCTCTGGGGAAAAGTCATTTTTTGATAAAACTCTATAAGGATATCTAGGTTGAAAGGAGAAACGGAATCGGCATGGGGGATTTGCATCATTTGGTTAATGTCTTCGGGAGTGATAAACAACAGGGCGTCTCCAGATGAGGAGATGACGACCCTCTGGTCGGGAATATAATGTGCTTGGCATTTGAGGGTGAATTCGGGGAAGTGGTGGATCTGGGGAAACAGGTACAGGGGAAAATTGGATTCCCAGAGTCCAATTTCATCGCTCTGGTCCAGGAACACCTCCCGGAGCCATGACTGGAGGTCCGAAAAATCAAATTCACACTTGGTATCCACGATCAACCTGTCTTTGTCAACCAATGGGATTTTGTCCAGGTCAACAGGAGGAGGAAGAAAAGGATTCTCTTCTCCTTCCTTTGGTCTTGGCTTTGGCACCATCTCTGCGAAAGTACCTGCAATAAACACGATGTTAGTGGGGTCGACTGACTAAGGATGAAGGTGACGGAGTAGCAATGGAGGCGTAAGAGGTAAATTTTTCTGGCGCGATGAACGAATGGTGAATGAAGGGGGAAAATGGTAGTTTTATTTAAAACTGGGGTCGGTTGGGCGCGGGAGACAGGTCAGCAAGATAACGGGTAGATTATCTCGTAATAAATGGACAACGGGCCACTTGGGGTGAGGTGGCAGGTGACGACGGCCAAAACA
The DNA here is from genome assembly GCA_009831015.1 of Picea engelmannii. Classification (NCBI taxonomy): domain Eukaryota; kingdom Viridiplantae; phylum Streptophyta; class Pinopsida; order Pinales; family Pinaceae; genus Picea; species Picea engelmannii. The sequence continues at coordinate 243,407 of ML777780.1, forward strand.
TATGGATGGGTGACATGGAGGCTAGTGATTGGAGGTAAAAGTCGCAACAAGGGGCTGGTCATGATTGAAAAGGGTAAGGTACTGACAGTAGGGACTGACAACAGTTATGGGATGAGACACACTCGAGAGCAAGTGGAACAAGTGGGAGACGACGTCCATGATTGACGAGGGCTGTCAGATGGAAGATGGGGAATGGGACTTCAGGATCAATAGGCTAATGCCACGTATGACCAGGGGCCCGCCAGAGGAGAATAACAATTCCGGACCCCCCCCCTTGGTTAAAAGCAGAACATCAAGGGGGGTCCGAAAACCTTTTTAGACCATTGATCTGCGCGCCTGTTTCCAGGCCGCAGATCTTAGCGTTCTCTTTAAAACTCATTCCATACCCCCCCCCCCCTTCCATTAAAGGTAGAACGGACGGGGGGGTCTGGAATCCATTGTGGACCGTTGATTTGAGCGCCCTTCCCTGGGCCGCCCAGATGTGCGCCAATGTTATTACCGATTCTGGACCCCCCCGGGTTAAAATAAGAATGGTCGGGGGGGTCTAGAATGATCTATGCACCGTAGATTTGGGCGCCACGATCTAGACCGTCGAAAAGTGCATGGAACATAAAATCGGGAGCGGAGAAACATGAGTTTGGAAAAAACTTAGGATAAGAGTATTTTTATGGGTTTTTCCCAAACGTTTCACATAGACACCACCAAGGTACCTCGACCAAACTATTCTTTAGGCATTTGAGATATGGTGTAACATTTTTCATCCAGCTGGTTTTATTTCGGTGAAACAAAATGAAGTAAATAGCCTACATGCTAACCTATCTTCCTAGGACAATTAACCCAGATTAAACTGTTGGGTTAAGAAATTACTCTACCTCAGGGCTATCTGAACAAGATTAGACAGTCTGGTCATATTTATTCACTAATCTAACCTAAGGGCTATCTGGCCAGGATTAGACAGTCTGGTCAGATTTATTCACTACCCTACCAACATTAAATTTAAAAAGAACTTGGCCATGCTTGAAAGGTATGGCCAAGTTACTATTATTGCATGGGGCTTTCATTTTAATTCTTTTATGCCCTCTTTTTTTTTTTTTTCAAATTATTTGCAGAATGAAAAATCATTTTTCAACAAAAATACTAGAAACAGATAATATCTCAGTCACCAGTTGATCCCCTAAATTATAGGGTGATAACACTTTCCATGATAACCTACCGCCATGACGTTCTTTACATCTATCAATCCATACCTTCATCCAGTCCAGATTATTTGCAATGTATAAATGTAATGCATCCCAATCTTGAGCAACTGAACGATCACAAAATCGCAATTCACCAATATTAAATATTAGTTATAACCATGGTAAATATTAATAATAAATGATGAAAGAATAAATATTAAATGAGTATAATCATATACACAACAAAACGAGAAATTTATATTTATTAAAAATATCCACATTTTAATTACCTCTCACTTTCTTCATTGTACCTTTCCCCAACATCTTCTCCCTTTCAAATTTTTTGATGGAGTTCACATCCCAAATGCAATCCACTGCATGCATAACTTGCATTGCTAATTTAGGAAGATATTGACTAGTATACACCATGGATTCATATACCATATATCCCTCCACCATAGAACCCTCAGGACGTGCTCTTTGTCTAACCAAAGACTTCAATGATTTCAAGTGCCTCTCCACCATCCACATTGACCTTGTGTGTACAGGTCCACACATTTCAATCTCCTCAACTTGGTGTATGAGGTAATGTTCTTGTGCATTGAAAAATGATGGAGGTAGATACTTCTGCATTTCGCACATTAGCCAGGGAATTTCTCTCTTCCAATACTTTATATCATCTTCATGGATTTCTTTCAATGACAACCATCTATAGATCATGACACAAGAAAATAGCATGTTTCAACAAAACATATAATACATATTACATTACAAGTAAAACACATGTCATCAAGTACAACCAAAAATTAATTTTTTTTTTTGCCTATATATTGCAGCTACTTACCTCATGAATTTTCCAAGATCATATATAACTTTTTTGACATTGTTGTCAAATTCATTTGGGAGAGATAGAGGAAGAACAAACTGTAACAATAAAAATGAATCGTTACTTGTTCAAAACTAGACAAAAAAATAAAAAATATCAAAAAATGTACATGGCCAATATATAAATATGGATACGAAATTGATTAATTAACTTAATGAAGGTATGCCAATCATGTGTTTTTACCTCACCAAATTCACCTTTCTTCGTTAAGATATTCTTTATGTTTGAACAAAAACCTGTGGGAAATTTAATTTTTTGAATGACCTATTTTACACCATTGCTTTGTTTCTCTGTTAATAACCATGGAAGGTTATTTTGGACTCCATCATTATTTGATTGGATCACACTTTGCATTGCATGATTGGATTCCCTAATGTCATTACAAATTTTGACAATTTTTTCTTTATCCCTCCTGCCATCTATGATTCGCCATAATGTTTCTGTCACATTCTTCCCGATATGCATTGTATCAAATAAATGAACTATTTTTAGGTCCTTATAGTAAGACAACCTCATGAATTGAGTTGGATAACATTTCATTCCTCGTGGAAGCCCATTATTACTACCTTCATGACGACGACATTGATGAAGCATAAAAAAAATCAAAATACTATTTATCAAATGCGGTAAAATAAAATAAATAATTAAAATAAAATTTCAAAACATGATTCCATTTACAATACATAAAAAAAATGCACACCTCGAGGATTAATTCTGTCATATGACAACTTCCATAGGCGAGGTGTCATTCTTTGTGGTTTTCGTCCAGTTTCTTGTTTCCCATTGAAAATATCTTTTTCAGTAGTACGATACTTATGGTTCTTAGAAAGGAAGTTTCTATACTCATCAAACACCTCCTTTCCTAAACTTTTTGACCGATAAGATTTCATCTTAGGAGCACAAACTAGACATGCAAATTTACCCTTTGTTTGAAGACCCACAACAGATGGATTAATGTCAATTATTAATATATATACGAAATGATTATTTAAACAACATGCATGATATAATCAATTAATTATATACTATGCAAGCGTGCAATATGGAATGTTAGATACCACAAAAATGTGTTAGTCCTGGGGCATCATGAATTGTCCATAAAAATATTTCACGACATTGAAATCTCTTCTTCCCAATTGGTTTACAAATGTCATACATAGTGATGCCCTCCCATAACTTTAGTAGGTCGTCGATAAGAGGCTCGATATACACATTCATACCTTTAACTTGGTACTTACCTAATTGTTTGAAATTACAAGAGATTACTACCATGGTTTGTATATATACGTAAATAAATAAATAAAAGATGTTATGTAAAAAAAGAGAAAAATGAAAAATTTAAATTCGAAAAATTAATGTAAACAAATACCTAGAATAATCATTGTCAACATTATGTGCTCCCTCTTTATTGACATCCAATGAGGAATGTTATTGTTGATAACAAAAATAGGCCACACTGAGTAAATAGACCAAATCTCTCCAAATGGATTAACACCGTCAGTTTCCAATGAAAGCTTAACATTACGAGGTTCATCTGTAAATTCTGGCCATTTTGCAGCAATTTCCTTAAATGCATAACCATATGCAGGCATTCGAAGAACACCATATTCAATTTTCTTTTGTGCATGGTAATCCATAAACTGTGCTATGCTTTGACACCTGAACAGTCGCTGCAAACGTGGAATTATGGGAATATGTTAGAGAACCTTTCGAGGGACCATTTTTGTTACTTGATCGGTTCGATATCTACTGATACCACATACTGAACATTTTGTTTTCGATGCATCTTGTCCATAATATATAATATGATCATCAGGACATTCATCTATACTTTGATACTTCATTCCAATGTATTTCATAATGGCATGCAAATCTCGATATGTGTGAGGTAAAATATTTGACAAGGGTAACAAAAATTCACCTAACAATCTAAAACATAAAAAAATAAATAGTTAATGTAAAGAATAGGGATTGTAAATTAATATTGCATTTTTATTTTACACATTAATTAGCACTAAAAAAAATGGGGAATAGTCAACCTTTATGTAGATGTGAAGTAACATATTACATACCTTAGGATCTGTGTCATACAAGTGTTAGACAAATGATTTGTAACTTTCAAATTCACTAGCAGCAATGTAGTGGAGAGAATATTTTCTCTTGACCCTTTATAAAGTCGTTTATTTGCCTTTTCAATTAGAGGTTCATCATAAATACCATCACTACTGTCCCCATGATCCTCATCTAGATGATCGAATAAGTCTTGAATCATTTGATTTGTCTCATCAACTTGAACTATGTTATTATTGTCATCTACTTCCATGGAATCATTAACTTGATCTTCATTATCTGCTTCAAGTTCTTCATCTTGTACTACAACATCATTTCTGCTACTACTTGGTGCTTTCTGCATAAAGTTAGGGGGCAAATCTCACTTTATAATTACAAACAATCATGAAAAATTAGTGCATGTATAAAACATTATAAAATTTGAGAATATAATAAACATTAAAATAGATAATGAATGTATATACCATCGGACGATATTCATTTGATCCCCCGTCCATGTGCCCATATTTTCTACAATGTTTTGTAGCTGTTGCTATTAAAACTCTTTCGGGACGTCTACTACAACAATTTTTTCAAGGGAAATAACATTTTTTGTCACCCTTTTCACCCTCTTTAATTCTTTTCCCAGCTCTAATGTTTTCTAACATTCTTCCCCATAGACTTATACTAAAACAAATATCTATTTTTTGTTCATCGAGAAGACCCACAAATCCTTTTTGAAGCGTTGTTATTATAGAAAACTTGTCGCAACATCCATCAAATGCAACATATTTATAGATTTTGTAACCTCGCAATTCCGACATAAAAAAGTCCTAAGTGACCGTTGGTATTTTGACTTGGTGAACATACTAAGGTGACCGTTGGATGGGAAAACCTAGTTTCCAAAACATTGAAATTGCGACATATATCTTCACAAATGTGGCAAGAACGACGTCTATGTCACAAACGTGGCAAGAGAGACATTCCGGTGGAAAATGTGGCAAGAGAGACGTTGCAAAACGTCGCAATTGAGACATCAATCTTCACAAATGTGGCAAGAACGACGTCTATGTCACAAATGTGGGAAGAGAGAGGTTCCAGTGGAAAACGTGGCAAGAGGGACGTTAACGTGGAAAGAGAGATGTCAACGTGGCAAGAGAGACGTCAACGTGGCAAGACCGATGTTATAAGGCAACATGATTTTTTTTTTTTTATAAATTTCCTTTATTTTGCGACAATATGGACAACTTCATCCATAACGTTGCAAATAAAACGTCAAAATTTTTACAATATGTACTAGTGTTGGCTCAGTGTAGAGGTTCAGCGGATCACAATGCATGCAAAGACAAAGTTTCGCGTTCAAGGGTGACTGTAAGAGCTACTGGTACTGTTCTCAAAAACTGCTCGGCTTGCTTACTTCAATTTTCCCCCATCCAGATAGACAAGTACCTCTTTTTAATTTAACGAGCTGGAGGAGGGTAACACATGCTCAATATGACTCACCTTTAGTAAGTCCTTCTTCCTTTGTTTAACGAACTGGAAGAAGTAAGGGTTCGGTCCCATATGGGCCCTTCAATGTATGATTGTTTAACGAGTCCAGAGAAGGTAAACTTGGTGGTTTTTCATATTTAGAGAGTCTGAAAACAACTTAAAGACAACTCCAATGTTTTCCTTTTTCGTAATGTTAGTCTCGCTAGGCCGAAAAAGAGATAAATTATCACTCAAAAGACACCCTTTCAAACCTTTTAACGAGTGCTAAAGGAAGCAAGATCACTCAACAATCTTTTCATGTTTAGAGAGTCTGAAAAGAGCTCAAAGACGACTACAAGGGGATCCTTTTTCATTTATCCATACAGGTCCGAAAAAGAGATACAAGTTTACCCGGTTACATTCTCATGTATTTACGAGCACGAGAAAGAACAAAGACTAAGATCGGTATTCCCCCATCTTGAAAGCTAGTGGATGAACTCCAGAATGACCATCAAAGGCTGGAGACATGCTGTGATATCCCCAAAAATAAAATATTTTTGAAAGTTAAATTTGTTGGAAATTCAATTATGTTTTTAGTAAATTCGAATTTGGAAAATTTTTGCCATTTATGGCAATTCTGAATTTCAAATTTGATATTTGTAATTAATTTTTATGACTATTGGGTAGAGTTCTGATTGGGACTCAACTAACCATTTGACTATGACACTTGTATAAAAACAGAAGATTTACATTAATTGAAGGAGGACAAATGGAACAACCATGTTAAAATCAGCTGACCATGACTCCATGAATGGGGAACAAGTTGGAACTACCTCCAGGCTGATTATTACAAGTGGTAAATCAGAGATTTGGCCATTGACAACCCCTGAAAATCAGGGGTTTAGAAAGCTACGAAAATCCCCCCAAGGGAGGGAAAAGACCTAGGCAAAATTGATATATAGCATATGCGAGGAGGCAAGACACTGCCAAGTATGCTGGGAAAGATTTTTGAGCTCTCCTTGCTGTTATGAACACTACAAATTGAGTGTGAGGAAAGAGAAGTCCGTTGAGATGGATTTTCCCTTGCTGTTATGAGCACTGTTGAATAAGTGTGAGGCAAGAGGATAACTGTTGGAATTGGAGGACAGTGTTGAGGAGGAGTTTCCAAGTTTTCCCTCATGGATTCATGGTCAGGCTAGGGGGTGAATCGGGCAAGTGGTTTTGGCTACCATGTTCTACGGTTGGGAGGAACGTGGTTGTTCCCTTTGTCTTTCTGCAAAACTGTTCCAGATATGTAGACTTTTCCTTCTCTATGTGAATGATCATATCTATTTTCTGTAATGTAACTATGTGAATGATTATTTCTATTTTCCGTAATGTATCTAACTGTACTAACTTGAGATGGCCTCCATAGACGATATTTGTTTATTATATGAAGTCTTATAGTCAAGCAATTAAATTCGGGGATCGCCTCTCCTGAATTAAAAACCCGAGACAGAGTTATTCGTGTGCAAGTGAATTGATAGTATAAATTCGTCTATAGGCAAGGGTTATTAATTTGTAATCGTAATATCAGACAGATCTGGATTGAGTAGGTTTATACTTATAGACTCATGTATTTATATGCATATATTATTCTGGAAGCAAAAGATAGAATCAAAAATTTACTCAGATCTTTATCTCTAATCTAAATAATTGCTATGACATAATTGAACCATTTGGGTAATGATTATAGGGAATGCCGAAATGGGATAAAATGATTTAGTATTATAGATCTAGAGTATGTCGATCCAATTTTTTTTTCTAGCGTTGAAAACATGGCCTGTCTTCAAGGCAATAACCCTGGTATTTGAGATTTTAGGATATAACGAAATCTGAATGACCCTTTTAAATTGGGCAACTGAATGCTGTGAAAAATAGAGATCAATTGGGTTTTAAGCAATTACAAACACCAAACTCAAAAATAAAAGGTTTTCATTCGCTAAGTTACATTAATGATTGGGGTTCGGGATGTCGGGGTTACAAACACCTGAAATTCAATAAATTGAAACACGAAAAGCTGAATTGCGAAATGTGAAGGGACCGTGGGCCCCGCATTTTGGATTTTGGGGTTCGGGATGTCGAGGTTTACGAACACCTGTCATTCAAACAAGATGATACGCAGAATGTTGAATTGTGAAATGAGAAGGGACTGTGGGCCCTACATTTCGAGTGTCAGATTTCGGGGTTTAGTAAAACAAAGAAACTTCGTAATTCTGTAACAGTGAGTCCCGAATGCCGAAATGTCCACTTTGTGTTTAAGCCTTTTTTGTTTCTAAAATTATGCTCGATCTTTGCTTGAATGATTCGTGCATCTGATTTTATACCTCTAATTGTGCTAAGATGAAATAATTTCCATGGATGACATCGGTGCGTTGTGAGGAGTTATAGTCAAAGACTAAATCCGGGGAATGGTTCCTCCTGAATCCAAACGCTAGACCAAAATTATCTACATATGAATTTGAAGAACAAATCCACTTACAGGAGAAGATTTTAACTTTGAAATCATATTTTGAGGTAGGATTGTCTATGTAAAGATGAGCTTGAAAGATACCGAACTATTTATAGGCACCGGTTTACTTCTGTAATGGAAGTTCTAGCAGACTTACCTTTGAATAATTCAATTTGGAAGAGGCCTGTACACATAGTACTTATAGATTTAAATATATATATATATATATATATATATATAT
>ML777780.1:252049-284404 GCA_009831015.1 Picea engelmannii
ATATATATATATATATATATATATATATATATATATATATATATTTGTATAGAAGTTATACGGATACCAGTGCAGTTAGTACTGCGTACAGACCATTTCAATAGATGAAGTAGAAAGAACCACGTAGAAACTTGTCATCATAGTATTCAATAAATAACTGTGGGCCCAGTATTTCAGGGTTTCACGATTCGGGACTTCGTGACTCCGGTTGCAACGTTCTAATCCTTTTGATTTCCCGGGTCCCGAAATGTCGAAAGGGGTGTAATGGGCTTGGATCTTCCTGTAACCTCCGCCCATGGGACCACGCCTTGTGACCTGGGCTATCTCCTCAGAGAGCGTCACGATTTCGGGGTTTGTAAGGTTGTAATGTAACTCCAACCTTTCCTCCTTCTAATCCCCGAAGTCCGAGATTTTCCCCTCCATTTTCCCTAAATATGAAATGCCATAAATGTTTTCCCCTCGAGAGATCAATGGACCCGATTGTTTTGATATTTTCGCAAACCGGGAGTTCACGATGTATCATCTACAAACCTCCTTGCTACTCCAAAACCCAAACTCCGAATCAGTGAATTTCAAGGCACGAGATCAATGACTCCTGTTGCTTCTCATCCAATGGATGTTATTCCTCCTGAGCTTCTGAACACTAAAGGATGATCAATCTTAACTTCCGCACAGATCTATGAGATCCAACGGTCCACGGGATTTTTGTACCTTTCCCAAAGAAATTTCACCGTCCGTTATTCTAAGGATATTTGGCCAAAATGATTTGGCGTTCTACCACCGAATCTTGACTCTATGAGATGATCTTCGATCCCCGCCTCCCTTTAAGTACTTCAAAGATGCTATCCCTTCTGATATTTATCCCTCTAAACATCAAGGGTTCCTTCGACCTAAGTTTAGACATCGCCTTTATACATTTGAGTATGCTGGTGTAGTTTGAGAATTTAGGGATGCATAGAGTCATGGAAGGAATTTACCCACATAAGCTTTTCTATTTGAATAGATTAGACTGGTGTAATAATATCCTTATGGAAAGAGATGAATCGTTCCTTCTCTTAAATTCTAAACATAAATGAAAATTGATTTATGTCATAGAAAAAGGAATTTTTTTTTTTATGGTAAATTTGAGGTTCATTACATATGGTATCAGAGAAAAAGTTACAACACTGGGCCTGAACAGGGCCACATTATTTGCTTAGTATATATTCTGATTTATGAAAAAAAAACTAATAAATCTTGTGGTTACAAACATAAAGCCTTTATGTTTTGTGTTGATTATGGCATCCCAAGAAGGTGCAGAAATCAGGATGGAAGGGAATCCATAGCAAGGACCTCCTAGAGATCCAAGACAAAATAGTGATGGAAGCTCACCCACAGAGGTATTGGAAACAATGAGGAACCTTATTGTTGAACTGCAGGTTTTCAAGGCCGACAATGAAAAATTGAAGAAAGCACAGCAGGAACAACAAGAGATAAATGAAGTCCTCCTGCATAGTATATTAACCAAGAAAAGTCCAAAAGATGATAAACATGATGAGGAGTTCAGCAAAAGGGCCTCCAAGAATTCTGGTGCGGAAACAGAAAAAAAAGATAGTTCATCTGAAGGGACACCTTCCATTGAAGACAAAACCATACCAGACATNCTTGAAGGGGAATTTAAAAATATTAAACCAGCTATCTTTGATGGAGAATCCAGGACAGGAGAAGAAGTTGAGGCATGGTTGTTGGACATCAAAAAATACTTCTATATCTACAACAACATGAAGGTCAAAATGACCATCTACAATCTGAAGGGGAAGGCCAACATTTGGTGGCAGGACCTGAAATTGGCCAAGGGCCTAAAGGACAAATAGTTGGAATGGTCTAAATTTAAGAAGTATTTCAAGAAACAATACCTTTCTGAAAGCTATTATCAAAGGAAGACGAAAGAATTTTACGATTTACGACTCAGACAGATGACAATGGAGGACCTTATAAATAAATTTTTGGAACTACTAAGGTTCGTACCATACATCCGAGAGGATAAGGTAAAAATCCAGCGATTCTTAAGTTGTTTACCACAGGCCTACCGGGACAGAATTGATTTTGACAGCCCCAAATCCTTGAGTGAGGTATTCAGGAAATCACGAATGTGCTATGACCAGTATAAACAATGGATCGATTTTCCCAAGACCTGGAAGGATAAGAAGAAATATTGAATGAACCCGCGGAAGAAGGGATACCAACCAACTCCTTATCGGGTTGCAGCAAAAAGTTTCCCAAGGAAGGATTTTCACTACAATCATCTGAATACGCAAGGTAGTTCTAAACCGGTAAACCTGGGAACGAAAAAGTTTGGGGACAACTCCCGCGAGCCATTAAAGTGTTGGGAGTGTGGAGAACCTCATCAAAGAAGGAACTGTCCATGTTTAATTGCAGCCAACAGAACTATTGTTCACAATTTGCAGGAAGCCTCCACAGTGGGAGACATGGGCAGAAGTCTGCATCGGATCAACGCAGCCATAGATGGTCGACAAGATGACCACCAGTCCTTGGTGGTAGAAATCGAAGGTAAAATCCATGACACTCGAATTTCTTTTTTAATTGACACGGGAGCTACGTTAAGTTATATTACTCCCGATGTAGTAGAGTCGAATAAACTGAAGAAACAAAAGAACGCAAAATCTTGGCTTGTACAACTAGCAACAGGTACTAAAACAAAAGTAGTTAACTTTATTTCTGATCTTGAGTTCATCTTAGATGGTCAAAAGAGAAGGACCAATCTGAACATCCTACCACTAGGATCTTATGATATGATTATCGAGATGGATTGGTTGGAACAACACAAAGAAGTACTAGACTGTTATACAAAGATACTTAGCTATAAAGATAATTTTGGCACTATTAGAACAGGCCAAGGCATACCAAAACCTGTATCAGTCAGAGAAGCTTCAGCGATGCAACTCAAGAAATGTATTAGAAAGGGATGTCAGGTTTACGCCATCCAAGTGACGAATCTATTAGAAAAAGAAGATAAGCCCAAGTTAGAAGACTTTGTTGTCCTACGTGAATTCAGAGACATGTTTGTAGATGAGATACCAGAATTACCTCCTAGAAGAGAAATAGATTTCTCCATAGACTTACTTCCCGGATTAGCTCCTATCTCAAAATCAGCCTACCAAATGAGTCTACCAGAACTAACAGAATTAAAAATACAATTACAGGAATTGTTGGACAAAGAGTACATCAGACCAAGTGTCTTGCCATGGGGAGCACCAGTCATCTTTGTGAAAAAGAAATATGATACTCTAAGACTATGTATTGACTATAGACAACTGAACCAAATGACTATTAAGAACAAATACCCCTTACCAAAGATAAATGATCTGTTCAATCAAGTTGGTGGGGCCAAGATCTTTTCAAAACTAGATTTACGATCCGGTTATCATCAAGTTAGGATAAAGGACCAGGACATAAACAAAACAACTTTTCGGACAAGATACAGACACTACGAGTTTGTAGTCATACCTTTCGGACTCACTAACACACCAGACACGTTTATGTGCTTGATGAACAACATTTTCAGTCAGTACTTAGACAAGTTCGTAGTAGTATTTATCGACGATATTCTGGTCTATTCTAAAATGGAGGAGGAACATGATGAACACTTAAGAATAGTTTTGGAAACATTAAAGAAACACAAACTATACGCAAAATTTGACAAATGTGACTTTTATAAAAAAGAAATACAATATTTAGGTCATGTCATTTCCTCGGAAGGTACTGTCGTAGACCTGAAAAATATAAAAGCCATTATGGAATGGCCAGTACCTAAGGATGTGGCAGATATCTAGTCATTCATAGGAATCATTGGATATTATCGCAGGTTTATAGAAGGGTTTTCGAAGATATCCTACCCTATCATGTCATTACAAAAAAAGGGACCAAATTTAATTGGTCACAAAAGTGTCAAGACAGTTTTAACAAGTTGAAAGAATTATTGACGTCGGCAACCATTTTGAAGTTAGCTAACCCAGATAAAGACTTCACAGTATGTGTTGATGAAAGTAAAGAGGGACTCGGTGGTGTCCTAACTCAGGAAGGGAACGTGATTTGTTACGAGTCCCGGAAGTTAAAAGAACATGAAGGAAATTATGTCACTCATGACTTAGAATTGGCAACAGTGATACATGCCTTAAAAATGTGGTGACACTATATAATGGGAAGAAAATTCCTACTATTGACAGATAATAGCGGGGTGAAATATATGTTTAACCAACCAGACCTTAATGCAAGACAAGCAAGGTGGCTAGCCTTCTTGAGCGAATTTGATTTCGAGGTTAGACATATCAAGGGTAAGGAAAATAAAGTAGCAGACACTTTAAGAAGAAGATTCCATGGGTTATTTGAGATAAATATCAGCAGGGCATAAAGTGATCTGGAACAAAAAATAAGGACGACAGGTATTAACGACAAAAATTACACCAGGATGATGGCATAATTTCAAAATAGTATCACAAACTTAGATAAACCAGATATAAATATCGACAAGAACGGACTATTAAGATTTAAAAACAGACTGTACATACCAGATTCAACAGAGTTAAAATTAACTGTTTTAGACGAAGTGCATAAGAAACCGTATTCTGGCCACTCAGGTTACCAGAAAACAATAACAACACTCATAAAGCTATTTTACTGGCCTAATATGAAGGGCGAAACAACAGAGTACTTGGCTAGGTGCCAAGATTTTTAGCAAGTTAAGGCCGAACACCAGCATCCAACCGACCTATTATAGCCACTACCAGTACCAGAATGGAAATGGGAGACCATATCAATGGACTTTATAATAGGTTTGCCTAAAACTCAGAAACAAAATGATTCTATCATGGTTGTAATTGATAAACTCAGTAAGTCTGCACACTTTATTCCTGTAAAGTCTACTTTTAAAGCTATAAACATTGCTGAAATATTCATGAAAGAATTTTTAGACTGCATGGTATTCCTAAAATGGTGATTTCAGATAGAGACGTAAAATTCACATCCGCTTTTTGGAAGGAATTGTTTTCAGGGCTAAATACTATTTTGAATTTCAGTACGAGTTATCATCCCCAAACAGATGGACAGACCGAAAGGACAAACCAAATCATAGAGGATATGCTCCACGTGTACGTAAGAACAAATCTAAACAAGTGGGAAGACTACCTACACCTGGTACAATTTGCATATAACAATGGGTACCAAACTTCGGCTAAGTTGAGCCCTTTCGAAATATTGTATGGCAAAATATGTACAACTCCAATTAGCTGGGACAACCCGACTGATCGACTCATGGTTGGACCAGAGATGCTCCAAGAAATGGAGAACATGGTAAGGAAGGCACAACAGAACTTAAAAGAAGCACAGGACAGACAAAAGAGCTATGCAGATCAGAAAAGAAGACACTTGGAATTTCAAGTAGGAGACCATGTTTATTTGAAGGTCAAAGCCAGAAAAATCTCGTTGAAGCTAGGGAACTGTGCCAAGTTGGCACCCAGGTTTTGTGGTCCCTTCGAGAAACTAGCTCGAATTGGACCCGTAGCATATCAACTTGCACTTCTAGCTAATCTAAGAATTCATAATGTATTTCATGTTTCTTTGTTAAAAAAATATATTCATGACCCTACTCATAGGATTGATTGGAACTTGGTGCAGGTGGAACTCGAAGGCGAGTTCCAGGTGGAACCCCTGCGCATTATGGACCGGAAAGAAATAACAGTTCAGAATAGAGTCGTTGCTCAGGTAAAGGTGCAATGGAAGCACTTTAGTCCTGAGGAGGCCACTTGGGAGTTGGAGGGAGATTTGCGGAAATCTCATCCAATCCTGTTCCAGGAAAGGAAAGAACACTAAGGACAGTATTACTGAAGGGGGAAAGGATGTGATATCCCCAAAAATAAAATATTTTTGAAAGTTAAATTTGCTGAAAATTCAATTCCGTTTTTAGTAAATTCGAATTTGGGAAATTTTTGCCATTTATGGAAATTCCGAATTTCAAATTTGATATTTGTAATTAATTATTATGACTGTTTGGAAGAGTTCTGATTGGGACTCAACTAACTATTTGACTATGACACTTGTATGAAAACAAAAGATTTATATTAATTGCAGGAGGACAAATGGAACAACCATGTTAAAATCAGCTGACCATGACTCAATGAGTGGGGAACAAGTTGGAACTACCTCTGGGTTGATTATTACAAGGGGAAAATTAGATATTTGGCCATTGGAAGCCCCTGAAAATCAGGGGTTTAGAAAGCTGCGAAAATCCCCCCAAGGGAGGGAAAAGGACTTGGGAAAAATTGATATATAACATATGCGAGGAGGCAGGATTCTGCCAAGTATGCTGGGAAAGATTTTTGAGCTCTCCTTGCTGTTATGAACACTATAGATTGAGTGTGAGGCAAGAGAATCCCATTGAGATGGATTTTTCCTTGTTGTTATGAGCACTGCTGAATAAGTGTGAGGCAAGAGGATAACTGTTGGAATTGGAGGACAGTGCTGAGAAGGAGTTTCCAAGTTCTCCCTCATGGATTCATGGTCAAGATAGTGGGTGAATTGGGCAAGTGGTTTTCGCTGCCCTGTTCTACGGTTGGGAGGAACGTGGTTGTTCCCTTTGTCTTTCTGCAAAACTGTTCCGGATGTGTAGACTTTTCCTTCTCTGTGTGAATGATCATATCTATTTGTTGTAATGTAACTGTGTGTTGGCAGCCAATTCGCATTTTTATACTGTCCTTATAAGCTGCCTACACCAGTGTTTTGCAAACCTAGATTTTCGTCGCAATCCTTGAATAAAATGACACTATTATTTTTGCGCTATTTTCACACTTACCTTTGTTCTTGTTTTTATGACTGCAAGCGTGAAAACTTAGTTTTCGAAGTCACATTAAAATCGTCACTGGATTGTTGTAATCATTCTTGTCGATATGCCCATTGCGTTTCCAATTTACTTATTGTTATACAGTTGACAAGACTCCAAGATCCTTATTCATTTGGCATTCTTATTTGTTAATATGATTTCATTTTACAAGACTGTGATGATATTCTTTTGATCGAGTTTGTGATGCATTGGTGGTTTGATTTCTATAGTTTTTAATCGATTCCCTTGACACATTGGTTTCATAAAAATGAATGGCGTTGGGGTTATACCCTTTGTATAGATCATTTCACATAACACATGTTTCATATGATCGGACCCTTGGTATTGATTTTGATTCATTTGTTTGGTTTTAAAACTAGGCTAATATTATTTCTTGTGCAAATGTTTGGTCGATTTACCATAAGGTTTCATTGATTGAATGGCATAGTTTTTAACCTGTGCAATAGTGGGTTGAATAGTTATTTTCACCGGCGGTTTTACTATGGGATATGACTGTTGTGCATGGGCTGAACTAGCTCCACCACCTTCGCACATTCTGTCATTAATGTTTTTCCCCTCTCCCGGTTCACCTTTGCTAGTTTTCGGGTAAGCCTGTGAGCGTTCTGCCCCAGCGTATGCTGTGTTCAAACCCTGGCCCATTCACCTCGCTCACCGTGTGCTCCTGTCTATGGCACCGATGGTGCACATAGAGCCATATGGAAACCAAGCCCTGTTACTATTCGATAATGCTCGAAAGGATTTAGAAGATAGTTGTTGGATCGCGTTTATACAGAGGTTCGAGGGTTTCAACCTTTCGGTTGCCCAACAATTAGCCCTCACCTTTGATGGGTGCAGGGCTAAAGTAGGTGACACACATCTTGAACTCAATCAAGAATTCATAAGCTCTACTACAAGACTAGCAGCCATTGGCCAACGATGGTTTAAAAACTCCAAAGTTGATGAGGTGTCGTGGCCATTACTATTCGTATCAAGGAAGGTTGTCGGCTGTGATAAAGGTATGTCTATTTCCACCCTTAAACCCAGGTGGCACAATATTTTGGTAATTTTGAAACAATTTGTGACCTGTGAAGGTCGGTATGGATTGGTTTTTCTGTATCACCTCCGGTTATTGATGAATTTCATGGACTATCCTTTGAACATGTCGCATTACTTCTTGCGTAGTCTTTACAAGATGTCTAAGAGGTTCAAACGTGAAAAGGCTGATAGCAACTTGTTTCATCACAGCTTGATTAGGCTCATCGTCGTCCATCATTTCAACCTTCATGGCGATAATTGGCAAGCCTTTCTATCCAGAAATGGCTTTGCTAATCCAGAGTCTGTCCAAATCGACAAGGTTGTGGTTAGTGAGAATATGGTCGGGCCACCCGTGCCTTTTCATATCCTTCTACCCCCTTCCAAACCCTTGGTTTTCCCTGACATCGACCTTCCCGACATCATAACAGACAATACTGAGGCTGTTAAGAAGCCTGTGAGTAAGAAAGTCAAGAGTAATCCTACTGTCGACAGCAAGGGTAAGAAGAATGCTCGATTGATATCGAGACTTGCCCGGAATAAACCTAAGCCAAACGTCGACCAAAAGCCCATAGTTCTAAGCAAGGAATCAGACTCCAATATCGAGCATTTCTTAGCTCAAGAGTACCCCTATTCCCATGGCCTATGCTCCGAGCAACCCTATGACTATGTTTCTAATTTACCCCCGTGCCTAAAGAACAATCCTAACTACCCAGGAACCAAGTTGCATAATGAAACCCCTGGTGAATTAAACAAACCATCGCATGTTATGTCAAAACCCGAGAAATCATCATGCATCCAATGCAGTGTGTGGCTAGAGCGTTATTACACCGACGTTCCCTTATTGCAATCGAAGATCAAATCTTTAGAGAACCAAGTTAGAGTGTTGTCGAGAGAAAGGGACAGGCTTCAAGCTAATGACAAGAAACATAAAACCACTGGTTCGATTGTCTTCGGGAATGTCGAATCGGCTACAGCCTTTGTCAATTCCAAACTATCATAATCGAAGCCATTTCTTATTGTCCAAGTATGAATTTCAAAATGAGTTTTTCTTTGTAAGTTTGCTTGAATTATTGTAACATATTCGGTTTTGCTTCCAAATTAGCTCTGTTCGTTTTGATTCGAAATGATTCTGTTATAGTTTAAACGATTTTGTTATGGATCCTATACAGTAGATTCATTTTACTAAACTCAAATGTAGCTATGATTTGGTTATGCGATTTTGTCGTGCCCAGTTTAGAAATTGATTGGTTTTAGATTCGGTTTGGTTGGTTTTTGAATCAATTCTGCTCATCTGATTTAGGATAATTGATTTGGTTTTATTTCAATTAGTTTTGTTTGTTCCTAATAAACTCAAAACAACCCTGCCGACTTCGACTTGCCAGGAACGACTCTGTTTTGTATTGAATTAATATTCTCGTTTGGATTCTGGTTACATTCGACCTGTGCAAAAGACCTATTTTTGTGTGAACGCACCCCAGGGCACATCCGCTGTCACCAGGACCTTCTCTTTCCTCGGCCTGAAGAGATAAATTTCTCTCCAAATCCCTTACCGAGACTTCTCTGCACCCACAGGATGCTCCTCTAACAATCTTCCTTTACCTTATCGGGAAATCGGAACTCGCGTGGTTGCGAGTCCTGCACTCACGGAGTCGAGTCTTATAATTCCCCGAATCCCGATGCCACCTATCGTCGGCGAGACTCATCCCTCCAACACCTGTCCTCCACTAGGGTCTTTATCCCTGTCGGGAAATCGTGGATCGCGATTTCGACAGCGAGAGATGCATGCGAGAGCTCTCTCTCCTCGACGTCACCGTCTCCTTGGTTCACTCTATCCGATGTCACGAAATCGCAGTTTCTCCTGTTGCAATTTCGTTGTATGCGAGAACCCCGATTCTCCGATGGGATGAACCCTGATGCTTCCCTACTCCTCGACACGTGTCCCTACTGAGATCAATGGTTGAGATCCTCTCTGGAAATCGCAAATCACGATTTCGTTCTTCAAGAGTTTCAAGACCAAGGAAACCCCGATATTCCGATGAGCCAAATCCTGATGACTCCTGGGCTTCTCCCCTACAAGCTAAGGTGTAACCTGTGCGCAACTTCCTCATATTTGACGGTTGGCGGAGTTTCGCTAGTCCCCTTGGAGAATCTTGACCATCGATTCTCCTCCTCGAGGATTTCTCTGAAATGACTAAGTGTTTCTTCTCGAGACTTGCTCTCCAAGCCTACGACTACAACTCTACATGACCCTTGTTCGATGAACCTTCTGGGCTCTCTTCCACGATATCAGAAGTGCTAACGCTCTTGAGCTTTTCCACTCTGACTCCTCCAGATGGATTTGTGCACCCTCCTTGCACTCGACGTTCAACAACTTTTCAAGTGTTGAGTCCTCCTGACTCTGTCCACTTTCTGCAGCAGCAGTCTTTGAACACTTTGCTCAGAATCGCAACTCTGAGACTTCTTCTTATTCAATCCTACACCTCCCTTGCATGGCTTCAATAACCCAAATCAACTTCTGGGCGAATGAGAACAAAAGTTAACTACTAAGCCTTCATCAACGCACTCCATGCGGATGAATTCGACTGCACTCTTTGCAGGAATCTCCTGGCTCAGATAGAGAAACAATTGAAACTCATTCCATCCTCTTTCAGACTTCAATTTCAAAACATGAAATCACATGCACAACATATACCAAGCAAACACATAAGAGAAAACAAACATTCCGGAGCATATCAACCATACACACAGAAAACAACACAAACCATGAGTTTGAATCAAAGATTCTTTCTATTAATTCAATATTTGTACATGGGTGTTCTTCATACAATCCTCTGCTCTTCTATTTTCTCTGAATGATGGATAATGTTACAATGATACAATGAGGGTGTCTATATCCGTTTTCCCTCCTTCCATCTAAAGTTGTCTAATCTAGAAATAAATCCTACCTACCTGCATTAACTAGATTAAATGCCTCCGTATCTACTTCAGACAAGAGTGTATGGCTGTCTGATACAATATACAAAAGCTCTTTCATAAGTGGTGTATTTATGTATTGGCGCGTCATCTTAAATGGAAATTCAAAATGTTTCGGTTGGCCTTGTCCAGCTATCTTTCGCTCCACGCTGGCTCGCTTGATGTCTTGGCGATGCTCCTGCATCATACTCCTCGGCTTGAAAATTTTCATGGGCTCCTATCCATGAGCTCCTGCATAGTCTGTCCATGCTTTTGTATCACTGCTTCACCTTCCCAGCTGGCATCTTCCACTGGGTGATTCTTCCACTTGACTAGATACTCATAGTATTCTTTCCTCCTGGTCTTCTTTCCCACTCTTTTGTCCAGTATGCACTCCATCTGCGGTTTCTCTGCAACTGGTAATTGTTTCATCCATTGGATCATTGGATCCTCAGTTCCAGTCTCTGCTTCTCCAGCCTTGTATGGGTATAAATCTGCAACATTGAATATCAGAGATATTCCGATGCCATTCGGTAGCTCAATCTCATAAGAATTCTCTCTGAATTTCTTTAGGACTCTGCATGGCCCAATTTTCTTCATTTTTAACTTATTATATGTTTCCCTTGGGAACCTTTCCTTTCTCAAGTGTGCCAGAACCATATCACCAACTTCGAACTGAAGTTGTCTCCGATGCTGATCTGCTCTGCGCTTGTACTCCTGATTTGAGTCTATCAATCGTCGGTTCACCCTGCTGTGAAGTTCCTTCATCGCTTCAACAAATTCCTCTGCGCTCGCACTGCTAGTCGCAATCTGTTCTGACTCCCTGAGTTCAGAAACTCCCCTCGGTTGTGTCCCATACACAATCTAAAATGGGATTTTCCCTGTACTACGATTCATTGAATCATTGTACGTGAACTCTGCCTGTGGCAATATGTTGTCCCAGCTACTATGGTGTTCCGTCACCAAGCTCCTCAGCAAGTCTCCTAGACTTTTGTTGATGATTTCTGTCTGTCTGTCTATCTGCGGATGGTAAGCCGAACTAAACGCCAAGTTAGTTCCTAGCTTCTTCCATAAGGTCCTCCAAAAATGCCCTATGAATTTTGTGTCTCTGTCTGAAACTATACTTTTCGGCAATCCATGGAGTTGAATGACCTCCTTGAAAAACATGTTCCTAATGTGAGTCGCATCGCTGGTATTCTAGCATGGGATAAAATGTGCCATCTTCGAAAACCTGTCCACCACCACAAAGATGGAATCAACCCCTCTCTGCGTCCTCAAAAAAACTAATACAAAATCCATGCTAATTGCCTCCCACGGCCTCTCTGGTATGGGTAATGGCTGATAAAGACCTGCATTCTGTTTCCTCCCCTTAGAATGCTGACAAATTCGACACCTGTCAACAAAACTTTTGACATCTGCTCGCATGCCTAGCCAAAAATATGATTCACTCAACTTTGCGAATGTTTTATCGTGGCCAAAATGTCCTGCTAACCCACCGCTGTGTTTTTCTTTCAACAAGTTTTCCCTCATGGAGCAATTTGGAATGCATAATTGATTGCCTCTGAACAACAACCCCTCCTGGATCATGTAATCTATCCAAGGGCTCCGATCCCTGAGAACTGGATTCTCAGCTGCTTCATATGATTCTCCGAAATCTGCATCTCCTGCATACATGTCCCTGAGATTTTCAAAGCCCAATGTTTTGACTCGGAACTCGTGTAGCAACAAACACTTCCTGCTCAAGGCATCAGCCACTTTGTTAGCAGTACCTGCAATATGATTAATCACAAATGTGAAATTATGCATATACTCTACCCATTTTGGATGTTTCTGATTCAACTTCTCTTGTTGAGTCACAAACTGCAATGCATGATTATCACTATACAAAACAAATTCTTTTGGGATCAAGTAATGTCTCCACTTCTTCAATGCCTGTATGATCGCATAAAATTCCTTATCATACGTGGAGTATTTCAGTTTTGCTTCATCCAGCTTCTCACTGAAATATGCAACTGGTCTGTCCTTCTGACTCAAGACCCCTCCTACGGCATATCCGCTTGCATCATATTTCACCTGAAATGTCTTCTTGAAGTCCAGCAACACCAACACTGGTCGTTCCGTGATCTTCTGCTTCAACAGATTGAAGCTCTTCTCAGCCTCTGTTGTCCAATGAAAATATTTATGTCTTTTCTTGACAGTATCCATCATTACTGCGCTAATTCCACTGAAATTCCTGATCAACTTTTGGTAGAAACTAGCTAAACCATGGAAACTCCTCACCTCAAAAACATTTCTGGGTGATGGCCAATTTTTAATCACTTCCACCTTGTTCGGATCCATCTTTAACTCATTCGCTGAAATAACAAAACCCAAGTAAATGAGCTCTGTCTTCATAAATGAGGACTTTTTCATATTAATCAACAACTTCTCCTGCTGTAGTTTTCTCATCACAATGACCAAATGCTTCAAATGTTTAGCCTTTGTCTTACTGAAGATTAGTATATCATCCAGGTATACGACTACAAATTTTCCGATGAATTCCCTCAAGACTTCATTCATCAATATCATGAATGTGCTGGGCACATTTGTCAAACCAAACGGCATGACCAACCATTCATACAACCCTTCGTTGGTCTTGAATGTTGTCTTCCACTTATCGCCTTCTCTCATGCGAATCTGGTGATATCCTCTCTTCAAATCAATCTTTGAAAAATAATTTTCCCCACTCAAGCAATCCATCAGATCATCCATTCTCGGTAGTGGAAACCTATACCTGATGGTTATTTTATTGATCTCTCTTGAATCGGTGCACATTCTCCAACCTCCATCCTTCTTCAGACTAAGCACTATTGGAACAGCGCACAGACTCAGGCTCTCTCTGACCAATCCTTTGTCCAATAACTCCTGGACCTGCTTCTTGACCTCCTCATTTTCCTGTGGCGTCAACCTGTACGCAGCCTTGATTGGCAAACTAGCTCCCGGTATGAGGTCTATGTGGTGACTCACACTTCTCATCGGTGGCAACGAATGAGGTAATTCGTCCACTATGATGTCAGCGAACTCTCCCAGTAGTTCCTGAATCTCATCTGGTAAGTCATCCACTCTTGTGCTAGTCAAAAAAATCCTCGGTTTTCTGACCACAAAGAATTGTGGATCTTCCTTCTTCTCCATCTCTGTGAGAAGCTCCTTCCCACTCATGAGAAGTATTGTATTGCTTACTTATGGTTTCACCTCCTTATCCTTTATCGGAAGCAACCTGTGTGTCCTCCCATATTTCTCCAGGGTATATTTTTTCATCCTCCCATCATGAATCACATTTCCATCATATTGCCATGGTCTACCTAGCAATAAATGACATACATCCATGGGAATGACATCACATAAGACCTTATCATTATATCCCCCTATCTTGAATTCAACTAAACACTGTTTAGTGACACTCACCTGATGTCCCTTCTGTAGCCATGAGACTTTGTATGGACTCGGGTGATCAGTTGTCTCCAGCTCCAACTTCTCTACCATCTCGGTCGAAACGAGATTATCTATGCTTCCGCTATCAACAATAACCTTGCATTTCCTATCTTTGGCTTTGCAAGCTATTCTGAACAGTCTGGTCCTTTGAGCTGAGTCCTCCACCTCCTTCCCAAGTGTTAAGAGAACTTTACGCATCATCAGCGACCTTCCACTTTCTGTATCTTCATTCTCAACATCACGCCTCTGCGCTTCAGCGATGTGAGCTTCTCCTCTGCCCTTTTTCCTATCTGGACAGTCAACTGCTTTATGTCCTTCCTTTCCACACGTGAAACATGTGATGATTCCACCTCGGCCTCTTCCTCTACCTATGGTACAAGGAAAAGTGTTTGCATCAGCATAGTCCCCTCACTATTCATTATGCTGTCCCCTCTGTTCAACATATGGCTGTCGCTGTGAGGTTCCACCTCTTTCAACCTTACCCTGAGGTTTCTTCCATTCCTCCTTGGGCTTCTGGTATTTATCTTGGGAAACTGCCTTGCCTCTTGGCTGACTTCTGCCTCGCCCTCGCTGACCTTGCTTACGGCTCAGCTTCTCCTCAGCTTTCAGAGCCACCTGATAAGCATCCTCCACCATCCTGATGGTAACCATGCTTAATTTATCCTGAATGTCATACCTCAGACCATTTAGATATATGGCGACCTTCTCATCATCTCTCTCTCTCGATGACCTACTCTGATGTTCAGTCGATAGAATTCCTCAGTGTATTCTTTCACTGTCATCAGCTTCTGTCTCAGGTTCTGCATCCTCCTGAACAGATTAATTTGGTAGTCTCTTGAGATGAACTTCGCTTTCATCTTTCCAATCATTCGATCCCAGCTTTTGATATTTTGTTTACCTTTGGAACGTCTATCTGCTTGAAGCTCGTCCCACCATAATGTTGCATGTCCGTTCAACTTTGTGACAACATGCCTAACCTTTTTATCCTCTTCGATATCCTAGGTAGTTGAAGTAGGTGTCAAGATCCCTGATCCAATCTAACAGCTCTTCTGCATCCAGACTTCCTTCGTAAGCTGGAATGTCCATTTTTGTCTTTGAAATCATCCAGGCGATAGCTTTAATCAATCACTCGTTGGCTGCATCTTCGGCTACAACTCCTCCTTGTTTTTCATCTTCAGCTTCGCCTTCAGAGTCACTTAGATCTCCAGTATTGGCTGTGCGTCTCTGCGCTGCTTCCATATCTTCCATTCTGGCACGAAGATTTCGTATATCCCTCTCCATCTCTACATTTTGTCCTTGGCTACTTCTTTCTCTGGACATTTCTCTTTCCCTGGACAATTCCCTTTCCCCCTCTAGATTGGATGATTGTCTACCTCTTCTCAGCGACATGGTGAAATCTTCTCTTCTCCTCTGCTACAAAAAACAAAGAGATTTTTGAGCTCTGATACCACTTGGTGTGAACGCACCCCAGGGCACGTTCGCTATCACCAGGACCTTCTCTTTCCTCGGCCTGAAGAGATAAATTACTCTCCAAATCCCTTACCGAGACTTCTCTGCACCCACGGGATGCTCCTCTAACGATCTCCCTTTACCTTATCGAGAAATCGAAACTCACGTGGTTGCCTTTCCTGCACTCACGGAGTCGGGTCTTATAATTCCCCGAATCTCGATGCCACCTTTCGTCGGCGAGACTCAGCCCTCCGACACCTGTCCTCCACTAGGGTCTTTATCCCTGTCGAGAAATCGTGGATCGTGATTTCGACAGCGAGAGATGCACGCGAGAGCTCTCTCTCCTCCACGTCACCGTCTCCTTGGTTCACTCTATCGGATGTCGCGAAATCGCGGTTTCTCCTGCTGCGATTCCGTTGTATGCGAGAACCTTGATTCTCCGATGGGCTGAACCCAGATGGTTCCCTGCTCCTCGACATGTGTCCCTACTGAGATCAATGGTTGAGATCCTCTTGGGAAATCACAGATCACGATTTCGTTCTTCAAGAGTTTCAAGACCACGGAAACCCCGATATTCCGATGAGCCAAATCCCAATGACTCCCGGGCTTCTCCCCTACAAGCTAAGGCGTAACCTATGCGCAACTTCCTCAGATCTGATGGTTGGCGGGGTTTCTCTAGACCCCTTGGTGAATCCTGACCATCGATTCTCCTCCTCAAGGATTTCTCTGAAATGACTAAGTGTTTCTTCTCGAGACTTGCTCTCCAAGCCTGCGACTACAACTCTACGTGACCCTTGTTCGATGAACCTTCTGGGCTCTCTTCCACGATATCAAAAGTGCTAACCCTCCTTAGATTTTCCACTCTGACTCCTCCAGATGGATTTGTGCACCCTCCTTGCACTCGACGTTCAACAAATTTTCAAGTGTTGAGTCCTCCTGACTCTGCGCACTTTCTGCAGTAGCAGTCTTTGAACACTTTGCTCAGAATCACAACTCTGAGACTTCTTCTTCTTCAATCCTGCACCTCCCTTGCATGGCTTCAATAACCCAAATCAACTTCTGGGTGAATGAGAACAAAAGTTAACTACTGAGCCTTCATCAACGCACTCCATGCAGATGAATTCGACTGCACTCTTTGCAGGAATCTCTTGGCTCAGATAGAGAAACAATTGAAACTCATTCCATCCTCTTTCAGACTTCAGTTTCAAAACATGAAATCATATGCACAACATATACCAAGAAAACACATAACATAAAACAAACATTCCAGAGCATATCAACCATACACAGAGAAAACAACACAAACCATGAGTTTGAATCAAAGCTTCTTTCTATTAATTCAATATCTGTACATGGGTGTTCTTCATACAATCCTCTGCTCTGCTGTTTTCTCTGAATGCTGGCTAATGTTACAATGATACAATGAGGGTGTCTATATCCGTTTTCCCTCCTTCCATCTAAAGATGTCTAATCTAGAAATAAATCCTACCTACCTGCATTAACTAGATTAAATGCCTCCTTATCTACTTCAGACAAGAGCGTATGGCTCGAGGTCTGATACAATATACAAAAGCGCTTTCATAAGTGGTGTATTTATGTATTTGCGCATCATCTTAAATGGAAATTCAAAATGTTTCGGCTAGCCTTGTCCAACTGTCTTTCGCTCCACGCTGGCTCGCTTGATGTCTTGGCGATGCTCCTGCATCATATTTGCTAAAATCGTGGAGCTGTGTTGATTCATAATAATCGTGTCAAACCCAAATTTTTTCGATTCATCCCTGTTTGATTTGATTTACAAATGAATGTTGCGTGCCACAATTGGTATGATCGTTTGTATATGTTTAATATAGTTATATCAATTTGAAAAACGATCCTGTTGATTTCGTTTGGATTCGACCATGATTTTTTTGATGGATGAGGCGACATAAACTATTGCATGGAAAATTTGTTTAGCTGGTTACAGTTTGTGTCGATTTCAATTGGTTCTTGAAAATAATTTCATTGCTATCGAATTATTTGAGAGATTATGTTTACCCCAAATTGGTGATAACAAATTGAATAGAGTGCATGCATCTCTGTTATCATTCGATTGATCACGATTTCGTTTTCTTTCCAATTTGCATACAAGTGTCGATTTGAATGATTCTTTTGGTTTCTAATTAGCAATTAAATGTCGTTCAATAGTTTCAATATATTCTTTAAGATTTGAATTGATTTCTGTGTTCAATTTAGACCATCTATAGAATCGCAAGATTCTATAGCTAGTCTTAAAAATTAAGATTTTTGTCAATTATATCAATAAAATATCTTTTAAACTTGTCTATTTTGGTCTTGTTTCAGGTGCATACGAATTACAATGATCAAATGGGCATGCCATGGAAGTTTAGGAGATACTTTGGATATGGTTTTGTGTTAGGTTGTTAGCTTGAGTCAGAAATAGATATTTGGGATATTATCCTCAGATTTTTGTAATTTGTTTTGATAATTCGCACAGGGATGTTTTACCCTATGGGAGGTCTTTAAATACTTGTCATTTTTTTGTAATAGGAGGATCATCATCATCACTATGGAGAGAACTAGACTATGGATTTATGATTCAGATTGATATTAAAGTTGATGTCTTGTAATAGCTTTCGCTTTCAATATATCAAACTTTTGTTTCAAGCTTTCTGCATATGAGTTTGCAATTAATTATCGACTACTTTAGCTATCATAATTCTTTTCATCTTTATGTGATTTAATTTATATGATGTCCATGTTTGATCTCTCTTATTTAGAAATACAACAATTAGTTTTCTTCAGTTTAATGAATTACAGGTTTACTTTTTCGTTAAATGAATCACTTTGTACAAGTCTTTGCACACAGATTTATCTAGCTGGGACGATTTGTAAATTATAAGACTGTTGTAATTTTTTATGTCTTGTTTGTCCTGTTATTTATATTTCAAGAGCACAGAAGCTTTTCGTTTACGAGAATCTCATGGAGAATCTGGTGCGGGTTTACTCCCACCAAGCAGCTGAATCGACCATCATACACAGGACAAACCTGAAGCATTACTTCAGGTTAGTTTTCTATTTGTCATTTAATAGTTAGCTTATTAGTATAATTTAAGTAGTTTAGTTAGATATATATATAGTTTAAATTCTTAGTTAGAATTTTCATTTTAGTTGCTTAGCTTAGATAGTTTTTGTTCTATTTCTTTTTCATAAAATTATAAAAATAAAAAAACAATGGTCTCGTCTTAGGACAGTTTACAAATGATTTTTGCAGGTTTTTATTTAAATCTATAATTTGTAAATGTTGTACATTTGTGATTAAGATTTAATTCTGTTGATAGTTGAATGTTTAATTTCATAGAGTTATTATAGTATTAGATAGTAAATTGTATATATTAGTAGTTCAGATCTGTTTATTAGTTTTGTTTTAATTGTTATTTTTATTTAGATTAGTTCATTTAGAGTAATTTTGTTTTGTTTTTCTTAGGACTTAGATCGGCTAACGGAGCCGCTAAACCTGTTAGGGTGGGTTATCCCAAATGGCTTGGGTTATTTAGACAACCCCGGACCGGATCCACTCTTCCAGTTGGCGAGCGTTCATTTTCGCCCGTCAAAAAATGGCGCTAGAAGGAGGGCCTGAAATTAATTAATGGCATGAGGCAGTCGTAAGACTCCTCCCCCACCTACTCGCTCACCTATAGTGACAAGAAGTCATTTGAACGATAAAATTCCCCCTCAAAGAACAACCACATCAAACGACGATCCACAGATCACAGTTGAGCCAACAACCCCAAATCCGACAGGCGGTGACATACAGGAGATTGTCCGTCAATATCTCATAAGAACACATAGTGTCTTAGCCAGTTTAAGGAAACCAAATAGACCGTTGGACCAACCGTTAGACTTCCTTGATATCATAGAAAAACTCGGAGGCACTAACCTCACTGTGAACCCTACAGATCCAATCCTCACTCCTATTGCAGGAGGATCTGGAATACCACCTTCACCACCTCCATCATCCCCTTCTTCTTCTCGAGAAGACTCTTCTCACCAAGGCAGTTCCCCTTCTCAGCCTTCCACACCTACTACACCAATGGCCATTCAAAACAATCCTGCTAGACCTTGGCTCGACCAGGATGTCGTAGTTGTACCTAGAGATCAGCATCCCTTACCTAAACATCCAGAGAAATGGCTTCCCAAGTTTGACCCTGACTCAAAACAGATCGCTGAAGATCACATTAAAAAGTTTATGTTAGCCATAAGACTCCGCAATGTCGAGCATGAAGACGTAGTCTATAGGTTGTTCCCCTATACTTTCGAGGGAAATGCCTCTACATGGTACTTTTCCCAACAACCCCATACCATCGTGTCTTGGGAAAAGTTTGAGTCATGCTTTTTGGAAATGTTCAGAGACGGTAAGCCTCCGAAATTCCTAGTCATGGACCTTTCTAACTTAAGAATGAACCCAAAGAAAAAGTTAAAGACTTCAATCAAAGATTCTTAACACTAAAGAAGCGAATCCCTACAAATTCCATGCCTGCAGAGAATCTTGTAATAGCATACTATACTAAAGCCTTGCATCAAAGTATAGCTATTTGGGTTAAACGATCTAAGAAAGATGCATTGTTGGAAGCCTTCGAGGAGGCTAGCCAGATTGAAAAAGACATACTTAGTCTAAAAGACACTTCTAGCAAAGAAACAGAGACTAGTTCATCTTCCAAAAAGAAGATTGAAATCCTCCCTAGACCTACTCAAAATAAAATACAACCTGAAAGCTCTGATTTAGAAAAATTAACTAAAGTCGTTTGAAAACTTTCAAATCAAGTTATAGACTTGAAAAGGATGACCGAAGAAGCTTCCTCGAGCAAAGATCCTTACAAACCCCCATTCAGGAAGCGTTTTCCCACCAACCGACCTAATCCAACCACCGAGGGCCTTAATCTAGAAAGTCTTCAATACGCCCTTCAAACAATTCTAGAAGCCCAGGATAACTTGATGCCTTCTGAGATTCCTAAGGAGGTTGTTGAACAAGAGACAGTTCAAGAAGAGGATTCTTCTCAAAATATTTTTGGACACTTCTCGGATAGCATCTTTCAAGCTAACTTCGAGACAATCCATCCCTATAATACTAGGAGTAAGACAACAAACAAACCTTCTGCCGAAAACAGTACGACTTTGCCTCCAAAGCAATCTAAACCAGCTGAGACTAAACCGAGTCATGTGAACCCCAACTTAGACTATGATGTAGTTGAAGATATTAAAAAGTTAAGGGCTAACATTTATGTTTATGAGTTACTGAAATTTCCATATTTGTTAGAAAAAATGTTGCAAAACATCACAGAGAATGATAAAAATGGTAATTCAAACAAGGTTGTTCAGAACAAAGTTCCTTAGAAGACTTCCACAAAGAATAATCTTGATCCTCAAGACAAAGGAAGCCTTCCTGTGAATAATGTAAATAATGTAGATAAAGTAGCTTTAGAAACTGCGAGTAAAAAGCCACAAACTACCACCCTTAGCACTTGCAGAAATGTACCTCCATTTTTGTTAACTTTCGAAATCTTTAATAGAAACGTGCACAATTGTATGGTAGACTTAGGAGCGTCATCCAATGTGATGCAATGGTCTGTGTGTCAGAAGATTAACGTTGAAGTTGAACCCTCCACCTTAAAAATCATACAACTTGATCAAACTAATGTTAAAGTTATAGGCGAACTAAAGAATGTGCTCATAAGATTATCGTCTAACCCCAAAGTTCATCAAGTTATTGATATTATTGTTGTGGATATTCCAGAAGTGTATGGTCTGTTTTTAAGCTGGGACTGGTCGGAGCAGCTACACAACTATTTTGTGACAGACTGGTCTCACCTATGGCTTCCAGAGAACGACAAGCCTAACAAGATCAAGGTAAATCGTGAACGCTACCTTAAGTTCACGGTCACATATTTGAACCATTTACACCTTTTGTTGATTCACCCGAAGTACAAGGGATGGATACCTTTTTCAGCAATTTCATGGCCGAGACTTCAGCTATCACCAATCCAGAACAACAGTCTGAGATTGTAGCATATGTGCAACCAACAATTTCTACACAACGATCTCATGTACCCGATAAAAATCAAATTTGGTCTCTTTGTTTTGACGGGTCAAAGTCCAAAGAAGGAGTTGGTGCAGACTACGTTATATTCGATCCAGTAGGTAACAAAACATTGATTGCATGTAGGCTAGAATTTGAATGTACTAATAACACTGCAGATTATGAGGCTTTACTGCAATGTCTCATAAAATATTTAGATATGAACATTCAAAACTTGACCATCTTTGGCGATTCCGAAATCTTGGTTAGACAGGTAAGAGATTCTATCCACTGCCTGTCTCCGCATCTTAAAAGCTACCAATCCGAGGTATGGAATTTAATGAATAAATTTTCTTCTTTCAATATAAATTATATTCCTAGATTGAATAACTCTGAAGCTGATCTATTAGCTAACGTAGCTTCCAAACTCTTTCCTGCAGAAGGCTTGTCCCCGGATGCATTCTCCGTTGAACTGTTGTTCCGACCATCTGTTCCCGACAACATCACAAACTGGAGAGTCTTCGACGACGATCAACAGATTATTAGCTTTCTGCATATGGAAGAAACTTTTCAAGGCACGGTGATAGACGAACGCATGCACGATGACAATTTCTGCGATTTCACGGTAATACCAGATCTCAGAACTCTTGAATCTTCATCGGACATGGTAAATTCGATCCCTAAATCTGTAGTTAGATTAGATAAATTTTATGATCTTCAAGATAAATTCAAAAAATCGGTCAACTGTAAAACCAATAGTTCCTCATTAGCATATGAAAAAGTAAACTTAGGGACTAAGGACAATCCGCAGTGCATTAATTTAGGGGTAGGATGTTCTCAACAAGAAAAAGCTGCATTTATTAAATTGTTCAAAAAATTTAAAGATGTCTTTGCATGGATGTATGATGACCTTAAAACTTTCGACCCTAACATCATACAACATGTCATTCCTATGAAACCCCAAACCTCACCCTTTCAACAGAAATTAAGAAAAATGCAACCTAAGCTTGAATCGACCGTCAAAAAAGAATTAAATAAACTCCTAAATGCTAAGATTATTTTCCCTATTAGGCACACTCAATGGGTTTCTAACCTTATTCCTGTCCAGAAGAAAAGCGGGGAAATCCGACTGTGCGTCGATTTCCGAAACCTTAATAGAGCGTCTGATAAAGACAACTATCCTATCCCACCCATGGAACAGATCCTTCAACAAGTATATGGTTCTGAGAGACTATCCTTACTGGATGGTTTCTCGGGGTACAACCAAGTCTTGATGTCTCCTCCAGACCATCTTAAAACTACCTTCCGCACTCCATGGGGCACCTATGCTCATCAAAAGATGCCCTTTGGATTGATTAATGTCGGTGCCACTTTCCAGAGAGCGATGGACAATGCTTTCCGAGGCTTAATCAATCAGTCTGTCATAGTTTACTTAGATGATGTTACTATATTTTCAAAAAACAAAACCGATCATCTAGCTCATTTACGAGCCGTTCTACAGCGATGTCGTAAATACAGCATTTCCTTGAATCCTAAAAAATCCATCTTTGCAATAGAACAGGGTAAACTCTTAGGATTTATTGTGTCAAGCAAAGGGATGATTATTGACCCCGAAAGGAATCAAGTCATCTCGAAACTTCCCCCTCCTACATCCAAAAAATCTATGCAGTCTTTGTTAGGCTAGATAAACTTTGTGAGGAGATTCGTCCCCAGTTTCTCCAAAATGGTCAGGCCTTTACAGAACCTAATTAAGAAAGACACCCAATATCATTGGTGACCCTTAGAAAATCAAGATTTTGATGCAATAAATAAGGCCATAATAGACTCTCCTTGTCTCATGAGCCCCGAGTTTTCGCAAGACTTTACGTTCTACACTTTTTCTTCTGACCGTTCCTACGCCGTCGTCCTAACTCAAAAGAATTCCGAAAACAACGAAGTACCCATTGCCTTTATGAGCTCTGCTTTCAAAGGCGCTGAACTTAATTATCCAACGGTAGATCAACAAGCCTATGTTGTTTTCAAAGAATCAAGCATTTCCAATCTTATCTCTTGAAATCTAGGACGAAAGTTATTGTCCCTTACCTAGTCGTCAAGAACCTGATAGTGCAGAAAGAACTAGGAGAAAAGAGGGCTAACTGGGTTACATCCTTGCAGGAGTACGACATAGAAATTACCCCAGCCCAAATATTGAGAGGCCAAGGGTTATGCAAGTTAGTTGTTGACTCAGCCGCAGGACAGTAAGAAGAAAACAATATGTCAAACCTAGGACAGCACAATCAAAATGCAATCTGCTGTGCACAAAACTCTGTCAGTCCTTGGTATGACGATATAAAATTCTGTCTTGAAGATGGGTCAGCCCTCCGTCACCTGGATCCCACTAAAACAAGAGCATTGAGATTAAAGTCTACCTCCTTTCATTTGGTTAATGGTATACTGTTTCATCAAAGTTTTGATGGTGTACTGATGCGCTGTCTCGAGAAAGACGAAGCAGAAAAAGTCTTACTAGAATTGCATGCAGGAGAAGTTGGTGGTCATTTTGGTGGTGACACCACTACACATAAGGTTTTGAGAGCCAGTTATTACTAGCCCACACTTTTTAGAGACGCCCATGCCTTGTGTCCTAAGTGTATTATTTGTCAGAAAGCGTCAGGGCGGTTACAGAAACTAGCCTTTCCTATGCAGATCGTCTCAGTAGACTCTCATTTTCAGCAATGGGGCCTTGATATCATAGGTCCAATCAACCCACCATCCTCACAACAACATAAGTTTATCATAACAACCACAGATTATTTCACCCGGTGGTCTGAAGCTGCCGCATTAAGAACTGTGAACACTAGTCAGGTAATTGCCTTTCTAAATTTGAATATTATTACTCGTTTTGGTATCCCTGACTATTTAGTATTCGATAACGCTTATTACTTTTCCTCTCTTGAGATGAGCGATTTCGCTTTGGAAAAAGGAATTAAATTGAAGTATTCTGCTAGCTATTACCCCCAGGGCAATGGATTGGCAGAGTCAACAAATAAGAATCTGATTAAAATCATTAAGAGAACGGTGGCTGAAAATCACAAAAACTGGCATAATGCACTGTTAAACGTGATTTGGGCTGATAGGGTAACACCAAAAACTGTTGTAGGTAACTCTCCTTTCTTTCTCGTTTATGGCAGAGAAGCAATTCTTCCACCACACATTCTTCTTCCTTCGCTACAGCTATCACAAAAAATTCAATAAGAGGATTGTCCCCCTTTGGAAAACCGAATCAACGCTCTAATGAAGCTGGAAGAGGTAAGAGCCCAAGCTAAACGTAAGTTAGATCAGCATCAACTAGTAGTCAAAAGTTGGTTCGATTCTAACTCTGCCTCCGATAGGAACTTCGAAGTAGGTGATCTTGTCTTGAAATGGGAGCAACCGCATGAGGGAAAGAGAGAGCACACGAAATTCCAGAACTTATGGCTTTGACCGTTTTTAATTGCTGAAAAATTGGGTCCCAATTCTTTCCGATTGCATAATCTAGAAGGGCATCCTGACACCTATCCGTTAAATGGCCAAGCCTTGAAAAGATACTTCGCTTGATGAAAACCCTTGTATATTATGTACATATTTTGCTTTGTTTGCTTTTCTTTTGCTGTATTAGTTTTGATTTCTCCTTTGTGCTTATCAGTTTTTGTTTTTTTGGAAATACACATACCTATATACTGAGCTATTCGGACAAAGAAAACAGGAAATTCCTTCACTGAAATGACTGCTAAAAAATTGTATAAACATCAGTTGTATACTTCTGAAATTTACATATGTGTTGGAAAAAAGTTTGTTGTTTGAAAGAAGTTAACTGATTTCGATCTCTGAGTGAAGCGTGTCACGATCATCTATTATATTTTTATGTTGTCCCTATTCCTTAAGGGAATGAATCATAAGATGTCTCCCTACCTTAGAAAGTTGGTTCTGTAAATGAAACATCTCTGGATCTTAATAAAGGACAGTTCTAAAAAATTCTGATGAGGTCTGTAAAAAATATGATAAAATATCATAATTTTCATCGTCACCCCGCTCAACCATATATTGTTAAAAAACAAAATAAATCATTCAAAGAGCTGTGGGAAGTGCTTGTAAACCTGTCGGGATGCTGAACAGGTTTGCTGGCAGCGGGTAAATGCATCCATGATGCCAAGACAACTTCGTCGGGGTACTGAACAGGCCCGCTGGCAGCGAAGCAATGTCAGGTATATGAAAATTGGAAAAAATGATATAACTTGACCTTAAAATGTCCTTTATTCTTATCTGGAACTTCTTGGCAGGATACGGATGTCAGAGTGGGTTAAATGGAAACCCTGTCGAGGCTATGGACGCCTGCTGGCAGTAGTGTCTCTATCAATAGTATTGGAGATTTTATCTTTAATATCGTGGCTCGCTTGTCTTAAGATTGTTATCAGTTTTCTTCCTTTAAACACTGT
Source organism: Picea engelmannii (assembly GCA_009831015.1). NCBI lineage: Eukaryota > Viridiplantae > Streptophyta > Pinopsida > Pinales > Pinaceae > Picea > Picea engelmannii. Next base: position 278,355 of record ML777780.1, read on the forward strand.
TGGAATATGTGGTTAATGAAGATGTTTACACGATTTTTCTGGTTGTTATTTTTGAGTTAGAATTTTTCTCATTATCCTAATCTAAATTTGTTCTTTTTAGCAGAGATAACTACTTCTACCAGTGTGTCGCCATTGTTGGCAGCCAATTCGCATTTTTATACTGTCCTTATACGCTGCCTACACCAGTGTTTTGCAAACCTAGATTTTCATCATAATCCTTGAATAAAACGACACTATTATTTTTGCGCTATTTGCACACTTAACTTTGTTCTTGTTTTCACGACTGCAAGTGTGAAAACTTGGTTTTTGAAGTCACATTAAAATCGTCACTAGATTGTTGTAATCATTCTTGTCGATATGCCCATTGCGTTTCCAATTTACTTATCGTTATACAGTTGAAAAGACTCCAAGATCCTTATTGATTTGGCATTCTTATTTGTTAATATGACTTCGTTTTACAAGACTGTGATGATATTATTTTGATCGAGTTTGTGATGCATTGGTGGTTTGATTTCTATAGTTTTTAATTGATTCCCTTGACACATTGGTTTCATAAAAATGATTGGCGTTGTGGTTATACCCTTCGTATACATCATTTCACATAACACATGTTTCATACGATCGGACCCTTGGTATTGATTTCGATTCATTTGTTTGATTTTAAAACTATGCTAATATTATTTCTTGTGCAAATGCTTGGTCGATTTACCATAAGGTTTCATTGATTAAATGGCATAGTTTTTAACCTATGCAATAGTGGGTTGAATAGTTATTTGCGCTGACGGTTGTACTATGGGATATGACTGTTGTGCATGGGTTGAACTAGCTCCACCACCTTCGCACATTCTGTCATTAATGTTTTCCCCCTCTCCCGGTTCACCTTTGCTAGTTTTCAGGTAAGCCTGTGAGCATTCTGCCCCAGCGTATGCTGTGTTCAAACCCTAGCTCATTCACCTCGCTCACCGTGTGCTCCTGTCTATGGCACCGGTGGTGTGCATAGAGCCAGATGGAAACCAAGCCCTGTTACTATTTGATAAGGCTTGAAAGGATTTAGAAGATAGTGGTTGGCTCTTGTTTATACAGAGGTTCGAGGGTTTCAACCTTTTGGTTGCCCAAAAATTCACCCTCACCTTTGATTGGTGCAGGGATAAAGTAGGTGACACACAAGTTGAACTCAATGAAGAATTCATAAGCTCTGCTACAGGACTAGTAGCCACGGGCCAGCGATGGTTTAAAAACTCCAAAGTTGATGAGGTGTCATGGCCATTACTATTCGTATCAAGGAAGGTTGTCTCCTGTGATAAAGGTATGCCTATTTCCACCCTTAAACCCAGGTGGCACGATATTTTGGTAATTGTGAAACAATTTGTGACCTGTGAAGGTCGGTATGGCTTGGTTTTTCTGTATCACCTCCGGTTATTGATGAATTTCATGGGATATCCTTTGAACATGCCGGATTACTTCTTACCTAGTCTTTACAAGATGTCTAAGAGGTTCAAACATGAGAAGGCTGATAGCAACTTGTTTCATCACGGCTTGATTAGGATCATCGTCGTCCATCATTTAAACCTTCATGGCGATAATTGGCAAGCCTTTCTATCCAGAAATGGCTTTGCTAATCCAGAGTCTGTCCAAATCGACAAGGATGTGGTTAGTGAGACTATGGTCGAGCCACTCGTGCCTTTTCATATCCTTCTACCCCCTTCCAAACCCTCGGTTTTCCCTGACATCGACCTTCCCGACATCATAACAGACAAGACTGAGGCTGTCAAGAAGCTTGTGAGTAAGAAATTCAAGGGTAATCCTACTGTCGACAGAAAGGGTAAGAAGAATGCTTGAATGATATCGAGACTTGCCCGGAATAAACCTAAGAAAAACATCGACCAAAAGCCCATAGTTCTGAGCGAGGACTCGGACTCTGATATCGATCATTTCTTAGCTGAAGAGTACCCCTATTTCCATGGCCTATGCTCCGAGCAACCCTATGACTATGTTTCTAATTTACCCCCGTGCCTAAAGAACAATCCTAACTACCCAGAAATCAAGTTGCATAATGAAACCCCTGGTGACTTAAACAAACCCTCACCTGTTATGTCAAAACCCGGGAAGTCATCATGCATCCAATGCAGTGTGTGGCTAGAGTGTTATTACACCAACGTTCCCTTATTGCAATCGAATATCAAATCTTTAGAGAACCAAGTTACAGTGATGTCGAGAGAAAGGGATAGGCTTCAAGCTAATGACAAGAAACAGAAAACCACTGGTTCAATTGTCTTCAAGAATGTCGAATCGGCTACAGCCGTCGTCAATTCAAAAATATCATAATCGAAGTCGTTTCTTATTGTCCAGGTATGAATTTCAATATGAGTTTTTCTTTGTAAGTTTGCTTGAATTATTGTAACATATTCGGTTTTGCTTCCAAATTAGCTCTGTTCGTTTTGATTCGAAATGATTATTTTATAGTTTAAACGATTTTGTTATGGATCCTGTATAGTAGATTCATTTTACTAAACTCAATTGTAGCTATGATTTGGTTATGCTATTTTGTCATGCCTAGTTTAGCAATTGATTGGTTTTAGATTCGGTTTGGTTGGTTTTTGAATCAATTTTGCTCGTCTGATTTAGGATAATCGTTTTGGTTTGATTTCGATTAGTTTCGTTTGTTCCTAATAAATTCAAAGCAACCCTTTTGACTTCGATTTTCCAGGAACGACTCTGTTTTGTATTGAATTAATATTCTCGTTTGGATTCTGGTTACATTCGACCTGTGAAAAAGATCTATTTGCTAAAATCGTGGAGCTGTGTTGATTCATAACGATTGTGTCAAACCCAAATTGTTTTGATTCGTCCCTATTTGATTTGATTTACAAATGATTGCTGCGTGCCACAATTGGTATGATTGTTTGTATATGTTTAATATAGTTACATCAATTTGAAAAACGATCCTGTTGATTTCATTTGGATTCAACCATGATTTTGTTGATGGATGAGGTGACATAAACTATTGCATGGAAAATTTGTTTAGCTGGTTACAGTTTGTGTCGATTTCAATTGGTTCTTGAAAATAATTTCATTGCTGTCGAATTATTTGAGAGATTCTGTTTACCCCAAATTGGTGATAACAAATTGAACAGAGTGCATGCATCTCTGTTATCATTCGATTGATCACGATTTCGTTTGCTTTCCAATTTGCATACAAGTGTCGATTTGAATGATTCTTTTGGTTTCTAATTAGCAATTAAATGTTGTTCAATAGTTTCAATATAGTCTTTAAGATTTGAATTGATTTCAAAATGATTTCTGTGTTCAATTTAGACCAGCTACAGAATCGCAAGATTCTGTAGCTAGTCTTAAAAATTAAGATTTTTGTCAATTATATCAATAAAATATCTTTTAAACTTGTCTATTTTGGTCTTCTTTCAGGTGCATACAAATTACAATGATCAAATGGGCATGCCATGGCAGTTTAGGAGATAATTTGGATATGGTTTTGTGTTAGGTTGTTAGCTTGAGTCAGAAATAGAGATTTGGGATATTATCCTCAGATTTTTGTAAATTGTTTTGATAATTCCCACAGGGATGTTTTACCCTGTGGGAGCTCTTTAAATACTTGTCATTTTTTTGTAATAGGAGGATCATCATCATCACTGTGGAGAGAACTAGACTATGGATTTATGATTCAGATTGAGATGAAAGTTGATGTCTTGTAACAACTTTCGCTTTCAATATATCAAACTTTTGTTTCAAGCTTTCTGCATATCAGTTTGCAATTAATTATCGACTACTTTAGCTATCATAATTCTTTGCATCTTGATGTGATTTAATTTATATGATGTCCATGTATGATCTCTCTTATTTAAAAATACAGCAATTAGTTTGCTTCAGTTTAATGAATTACATGTTTACATTTTTCGTTAAATGAATCACTTTGTACAATTCTTTGCACACAGATTTATCTAGCTGCGACGATTTGTAAATTATAAGATTGCTGTAATTTTTTATGTCTTGTTTGTCCTGTTATTTATATTTCAAGAGCACAACGGCTTTCTGTTTACGAGAAGCTCGTGGAGAATCTGGTGCGGGTTTACTCCCACCAAGCAGCTGAATCGACCATCATACACAGGACAAACCTGAAGCATTACTTCAGGTCAGTTTGCTATTTGTCATTTAATAGTTAGCTTATTAGTATAATTTAAGTAGTTTAGTTAGATATATATATATAGTTTAGATTCTTAGTTAGAATTTTCATTTTAGTTGTTTAGATTAGATAGTTTTTGTTCTATTTCTTTTTCATAAAATTATAAAAATCAAAAAACAATGGTCTCGCTGTCTTAGGACAGTTTACAAATGATTTTTGCAGGTTTTTATTTAAATCTGTAATTTGTAAATGTTGTGCATTTGTGATTAAGATTTAATTCTGTTGGTAGTTGAATGTTTCATTTCGTAGAGTTATTATAGTATTAGATAGTAAATTGTATATATTAGTAGTTCATATTTGTTTATTAGTTTTGTTTTAATTGTTATTTTTATTTAGATTAGTTCGTTTAGAGTAATTTTGTTTTGTTTTTATTAGGACTTAGATCGACTAACGGAGTCTCTAAACCTGTCAGGGTGGGTTATCCTAAACGGCTTGGGTTATTTAGACAACCCCGGACCGGATCCACTCTTCCAGTTGGTGAGCGTTCATTTTCGCCCGTCAACACTGTGTGAATGATTATTTCTATTTTTCATAATGTATCTAACTATACTAACTTGATATGGCCTCCATATACGATATCTGATCATTATATGAAGTCTTATAATCAAGCAATTAAATTCGGGGATTGCCCCTCTTGAATTAAAAACTCGAGACAAAGTTATTCTTGTGCAAGTGAATTGATAGTATAAATTTGTCCATAGGAAAGGGTTCTTAATTTGTAATCGTAATATCAAACAGATCTGGATTGAGTAGGTCTATACTTATAGACTCATGTATTTATATGCATATACTATTCTAGAAGCAAAAGATAGAATCGAAACTTTACTCGGATCTTTATCTCCAATCTAAATAATCGCTATGGCAGAATTAAACCATTTGGGCAATGATTATAGGGAATGTCAAAATGGGATAAAATGATTTAGTATTATAGATCTAGAGTATGTCGATCCAATACTTTTTTCTAGCGTTGAAAACAGGGCCTGTCTTCAAGGCAATAACCCTGGTATTTGAGATTTTAGGATATAACAAAATCTGAATGACCCTTTTAAATTGGGCAACTGAATGCTGTGAAAAATAGAGATCAATTGGTTTTTAGACAATTACATACACCGAACTCAAAACTAAAAAAATTTCATGCACCAAGTTACATTAATGATCGGGGTTTCGGGGTTCGGGATGTCGGGGTTACGAACACCTGACATTCAATAAATTGAAACAGGAAAAGCCGAATTGTGAATTGTGAAGGGACTGTGGGCTCCACATTTCGTATTTTAGGGTTTAGGATGTCGGGGTTTACAAACACCTATCATTCAAACAAGATGATACATGAAATACCGAATTGCGAAATGCGAAGGGACTGTGGGCCCTACATTTCGGCTGTCGGATTTTGGGGTTTAGTAAAACAAAGGAACTTCGTGATTCTGTAACAGTGAGTTCGAATGTCGAAATGTCCACTTTCTGTTTAACCCCCTTTTTAAAAAAATAAAATATGCTCGGTCTTTGCTTGAATGATTCGTGCATCTAATTTTATACCTCTAATTGTGCTAAGATGAAATAATTTCCATGGATGACATCGGTGCGTTGTGAGGAGTTATAATCAAAGACTAAATCCAGGGAATGGTTCCTCCTGAATCCAAATGCTAGACCAAAATTATCTACATATGAATTTAAAGAACAAATCCACCTACAGGAGAAGATTTTAACTTTGAAATCATATTTCAAGGTATGATTGTCTATGTAAAGATGAGCTTGAAAGATACCGAACTATTTATAGGCACCGGTTTACTTCTGTAATTGAAGTTCTAGCAGACTTATCTTTGAATAATTGAATTTGGAAGAGGCCTGTACACAT
>ML777780.1:284492-299560 GCA_009831015.1 Picea engelmannii
TGGATACCAGTGCAGTTAGTACTGCGTACAAACCATTTCAATAGATGAAGTAGAAAGACCCACGCAGAAACCTGTCATCATAGTATTCAATAAATAATTGTGGGCCCAGTATTTCAGGGTTTCGCAATTCGCGACTTCGTGACTCCGGTTGCAACGTTCTAAGCCTTTTGATTTCCCGGGTCCCGAAATGCCGAAAGAGGCTTAACGGGTTTGGCTCTTCCTGTAGCCTCTGCCCATGCGACCACACCTTGTGACCTGGGCTATCTCCTCGGAGCACATCATGATTTTGGGGTTTGTAAGGTTGCGATGTAACTCCAACCTTTCCTCCTTCTAATCCCCGAAGTCTGATATTTTCCTCTCTGTTTTCCCCAAAGAAGAAATACCAGAAATTTTTTCCCCTCGAGAGATCAATGGACCCGATTCTTTCATGATTTTTTCAAACCGAGAGTTCACAATGTAGAATCTACAAACCTCCTTGCTGCTGCAAAACTTGAACTCTGAATCAATGAATTTCAAGGCATGAGATCAATGACTCTTGTTGCTTCTCATCCAATGGACGCTATTCCTCCTAAGCTTCTGAACACTAAAGGATGAGGAGTCTTAACTTCTGCATAGATCTATGAGATCCAACGGTCCATGGGATTTCGGTACCTTTCCCGAGGAAATTTCACCGTCCGTTCTTCTAAGGATATCTGGCTAAAATGATTTGGCATTCTACCACCGAATCTTGACTCTGCGGGACGATCTTCGATCCCCACCTCCCTTTAAGTACTTCAAAGGTGCTATCCCTTCTGAGCTTTATCCCTCTGAACATCAAGTTTTCCTTTGACCTAAGTTTAGACATCGCCTTTATACATTTGAGTATGCTGGTGTAGTTTGAGAATTTAGGGAAGAATGGAGTCATGAAAGGAATTTACCCACAAAAGATTTTCTGTTCAAATAGATTAGAATCGTGTAATAATATCCTTATGGACAAAGACGAATCATTCCTTCTCTTAAATTCTAAACTTAAACGAAAATTGATTTATGTCATAGAAAAAGGATTTTTTTTTTTATGGTAAATTTGAGGTTCATTACACATGCCCTCCAAGCTTCAATTCATTCACCGACTTTGAGGTTGTCATCAATTTCTCTACTAGATGGAGAAAAAGGATACAGATGGATGAAAAGAAGGTTCAAATACTAGATCTAATGAAATACTCGACTCGTCATCTACGAGATCTAGTGAAAGACTCGACCTGACAAGAGAGGTGATTGTTTCCTTTTTTAACGAGCTTGACACAGGAAAAGAATTATGCTCAAGGCTCTGGGTTCAATCCCTAGATTGTTGTTTCATTTTTTAACAAGCTTTCTACAGAGAGGAAAACTATGTTGAAAGCTTTTGTTTCATTTTTTAACGAGCTTGCCATAGAGGGGAAAAACTATGCTTGTGACCTCTATTTCATTTTTTAACGAGCTTGCTACAGAGAAGAGAAAATATGCTCTTAGACTCTTCTTGATCATGGCTTCCAAGAAAATAACACTCTGGAAGGACACCACGTCAAGGGACAAAACTCGGTCATGTCTTCCAAGAGATCTTCACTAGATGGAAGAAAATCACTTTGGAAGGAACACATGTTGAGGGTTGCGACAGGGGTAAGGAGATCAGGCTCCAATAGCCCTACCGAAGAGATCACCATGTCAACTACCAGATCCAAATCATCGGGATTCGAAGTCATGGGAGACAACGCCACATAATTAACATGTGGCGGGGGCGATACTGTCTACGTATAAGAACCATTTAGGGAGGTAATCCAATCACAACCGATGAATGAAAGTTGATCAATAGTCACAATTCTTCCATTGTGAGGGAAAGATATCACATGAAAAAGAGTGGACAAAATATCTTTCATGGAATAAACATAATCCCGCCCAAGGAATAAAGTGAAATCCAAGGGCTCTCGGACTACCATGACATCAATAAAGACAGTTTTCCCTCCCAAAGTTACCGAAAACTAAGGAAGTGTCCCTAAAGGTTGACTAGTTCTTCTGTCAAATGCTAATAGATTATGTGTAACCGGTGCAAGCTGAGGACAACCCAAAGCGTGCCAAGCAACAGAGGAAAAAATACTAATGGACGCACCTTCATCTATCAGCGTTTGAGGGAAGACGAGGTCCAGTTAGCGCACACCAATCAAAAAGGATGGCCTTATTGCTTGGAGGGGGTTTCGCGTGAGAAGGAAGAATGCCCCCTAGCATGGTAGATTCTGTATCAATGAGAAAAATGTGGGCAGTATCGGGTTTACACTCTAGAGGGAGAGTAGGATCGACCGATGATGGGATCGGATTGACTACGCTGGCACTCTTCAGAGAAAGAGTGGGATTGACCGATGATGTAACCAAAGTAATCACTTTTGCACTCTTCGGATGAAGGGTGGGACTGACGGAGGAAGGGACTAGATCAACCACTTTGGCAATCCTCAAGGGTGGAGTGGGATCGATCGATGACAGAATCAGATCGACCACTTGGGTTTCATTCTCCAAGGGGAGAATGGGGTCAACGGGTGGAAACAGATCGACCGCTTTGGTGTCACTCTCTAATAGGAGAGTGGGGTCGACCGAGGATGAAAACAGATCGACTACTTGGGTTACACTCTTTTGATGAAGAGTAGGGCTGATCGATGATGGAACTGGATCAACTACTTGGGTTTGTGGTTCAATCAAGGATGAAACTAGATTGACCACATGATCAACCAGACTGATCGGGGATGGAACCATATTGACTAGTCCATCAACTAACGATGGGTTGGGTGAAAGCTTACAATAACCTTTTGGAAGTTGAAGTTTTTCCAAAAGAGAAGAAGCCTCATCCATACGAGGACAAAGGTGAGAATAATGATCACCTTTGCATAACATGCAAGGGAATTTCACAATTGTCTTCTTCTTACCAACCTTAACGTCACTAGTTGATGGGGTATCACAGGCATGACCATCAGAGGCCGATGACGTAGAGGACCACATTTCTAAGACCTTGAGAATACCAGGGCAATCCCTTAAAAATTGGTCACCCTTACAAAGACTACAAGGGAATTTGGGTTTCAGATTCTTTATTTTAATCTTGTTGACCTCATCAAAACCCCCAGTACTATTAACAGTAACTGGTTTCTTGGATCCAACATCTGATGTTGTTGAGGCCTTTGTCTTTTTTGGGCTCTTCTTCTTCTTCTGATCAACCTGACTACTTTCTTTAAATATTTCACTAGACGAAGAAGGAGAAAGGGAAGGAAACTTAATGAGTGAAGAAGGCGAAAATTCAACGTGAGGTTGATGTGTGGGTGGTGTACTAACATCTAAAGTATTAGGTGCAGTTGAAACATTGGGAGGATTCAATATCACCGGAGTGGGGAACAACCAAACCGGTAATTCGATGGTGAGTCCCAAAAGACTCGGTGTGGCAATGTACAGAGGACCAAAGTTTCCATAAGAAGTAAGGGTATAAGGTTCCCCAAGAAAGGGGTTCCTCCATTGGTACTCTCAGGATTTGATGCCATTAACACTGACTCAACCTAACGTCCACTAAGTAACACAACCAACACACGCTATGAATCTGAGAAGCAAATGATCAAACAAAATATTCCCACAATGAAACCACTAGTTGGTGATGAAATCCAACGTCGCGAGATCAAAATAGGAAGGGGTAGAGCAGGTGGATCAGTTACATTGGTGACATGCTTAATGGACTTACGCCTTGGTGTAAGCTTCCACGTAGTAATTATGCATTTACCCTCTAAGGAACTCGAGCGAGTTTGACCAACGTCTCTTCCAGGTACAGTGAGACTTCCTTTCACTGTCACCTTGTGTGAGACCCTAAAGATTATGGCTACTAAGGTCACCAACTCGCAGTCAGTCCGATCTGAATGTATGGGCAGGATAACAAGTCCGAAATCAACTCGAGAGGCTCCCACACATAATCATGGGTATACCCTCAAGTGACCCCCAATATACGATCTGACCACTACAAATAGTTGAACCACAGATGGATAATCTTCATAACTCACCCCAATGCGACCTCGTGCATAAACCCTGTGTGAGAGGGGGATCCCAAAAATCCTATACGACAATTGGTTTTTCTCTCCCTATCGCAAGATCCTAAGTTTTTTTGATAGCTTTGGAAAGTTATCCTTTCAACCTATTCCAAAGCCCTACACCTTAAACTAATGTAGGTTTGCTAACAAAGATGTAAAAAGTTTGATAAATTTTAGTTAAGTGTTGATTTAATGGTTTTTTTTTACTCAGAGGTGTATGAGAGTGAATACTGATGATATTATGACTCAGTTCCCAAAACATGCATAAGAAATGATAAGCAATCTTTTCTTTCAATTAATGTCTAATTAAGGGAAGGAGAAGGATTTCCCTTTCACTGTCAAACACCAAGATGAAATGACCTCATGCAATATTCCTCAATAAGGAATCCAATGCAATGATAAAATGTTTGTATGTGACTCATAACTAGTAGATGTAAAGCTTCTTATGCTAATCATTCTTCAAGAGTTGTGAGATTTAAGTAATCTGGAAGTAAACTTCAGATAAACCAAAAGACACCCTTGTTATGATCAAACAAGAAACATAAAGCCAAAAACTCAAAAGGAAGGAGAAATATCTTGGACAAGATGACTCAAAGATCATAAAGAAAAGTACAAAGTACCTTTGAAACTCCTTACAAAGTTTTCACTCACTCAGATAAACGAGAAGAAAACGACAAATTGACTCCAAATCGTGAAGGACAAATTGCAAAGTAAGGACAAATGTCAAAAAATCCAAACAAAAGAGGATGAATCCTTAGAAAACAGGGTGTTAAAGGCCAATACTAAGATGGACTGAAAGCATGAGATCTTGAGCAAATGCCAAAACCAAGAAATAGCTTCAGAAGATGAGAATTTTGGAGAATTTCTCACAAAAATGGGATAGCGCTCTGGTGTAAGGGGCACTAGAGGGTTCCAATGCTCTGTGTAAGGATACAGGGGAGTTCTAGCACTCTGACAACAATAGGAGGGGAGCGCTCTACTCCAAAAACTCAGAAAAAATCCCAAAAACTCAAAAAAACAAGAAAAATCAGTTAATCAGGGTGATCATGATGACATAAAGAGGCAATCAAACAAATCTAAGGATAAAAAAGACAATGTGGAGAAGATCAAATCAGTGGAAAAAGGTCCAAAACAAGATCTGGGAATGGAAACAAAAATCAGATCTCCTCCCTAGTGGAGTTGCCAATTTCTGTTTAAGGTGAATCCCCCTACGGACAAGTGGATTCCCTCTTGGCCTCTAGACTCCCAAGACCAAGATAGAAAAGTAATTAACATGGACACTGACTTCCTTTTAGATCTAATCAAGCTAATGAATGAAAGAGAAGGAGAAAGATATGTACCTTATTAGTGACGTTTGTCCTTGCAAAGTCCTGGCTGAGCTTTGATCCTGATCTCCCTGATAGATCCTGTAGGACAAACAAAGGTACAAAAGACTTCCTACTCTACTAATATGATCTCAAACATAGATCCATATACTACAGACAAACTCATATGGAACAAGCATAAGTTTGAAAGAAACAGGCCAAGCATTGATTATTAACGAGAACAAGTGAAAGTACTTACAATCCTTTGAATGAAGGTGCAACAGCTTCTTCCAGTTCTCCTTGTCCAACCCCTTTGCTCAAATAATCTCCACTTATTTCTTTGATGACATCTCACTCATGAGATCATAAGTTTGATGTAATTCTCAATCTCCATTGTACATACCATTTACATGATCATAAGTTTGGTATCAATCTCTAGTCTCTTCTCCATGTACTTTTCACCATGAGAATACCTCCTTATATAACCTTGGAGAGGCTCAACCACTTGAGAGATATTTTGGATGAGTTGAGGATTCCTCTTCTTCAGTTGAGGATCTCTCCTAAGATCATTCTTTGACCATCTATTTGAATCCAACTACCTTCAAGAATTGAGGGATTCTTCCCTTATTCGCCTCAAGAAACCCAAAATTTGCTAAAAAAAGGGTAACGCTCACCCAAAAGGGTGCATAGGGCTCTCAAGCACTCCCCCAAAGAGGCTCAGGGAGCACCAACACTCTCTGACAGTGGGTAGAGGAGTGCTCCTCTCCAAAGCATTGCAAAAGGTTTGTACTCCCTATCAAGTGACTTCTCTTCTTTCAAACTAGACTTTGAGGTGTATTAAGTGTCTTTGTGATGTCGTTAGAGGCACGACATAGGCAAGATGACAATATACTGTTTGTGACATTTGCAACACTTGTAGTTAATATGCGACACTTACAACACTTGTAATGACGACAATTGCGACACTATTGAAGTAAGTAATTTTGAGGTGTAACAGTTAGACAAGGAGTCTTTATAACCTGTCATGTGCTTGGAAGCACCATTGTCCGCCAACCAGATGTCACTTCCATGAGTCACAGTTCTTGTAAGGGATGAGATAAGAACATACTTCTCATCACTTGATTCATCTTCCTTTGCAACCTTCTTGGGTGGCTCATCATCTTCAATTGTATGAACACGATGCATTTTACCTCATTTATTTTCCCTTGGCCTTTAAATGAGAGAAAAATTCCTAGCAATGTGTCCCATTTTCTGACAACAGAAACATCTGATATTTGGGTTATTTCTTCGACCCTTCTGAGACTTCTTGGGTGAGGAGGGTTCTTTCTTACTCTTTCCTTTCCTGGGGTGGGTGGCTAGGGATTGATCATCATATGTCATCTTCTATTCTCTTTCTTCCATCATTGCTTTTTCTTGGTTTCAATATTCCCATATCCACATCATGTGGATCCATGCATAACGAAGGCATTTTGATCATGGCCACGAAAAAATACATTGTGGATCCATGTCACAAGTGAAGACATATTCACGACCAAGTACAAATGTGGACCTATGTCAGAGTATACAAATCGGTGAGACGACTCGATGCCCGAGTGATCTATGAAGTTCTCATGAATAACTCAATCGCAACTTGGGAGGGAATACCATCAAGGAATGTGGTGGTCCCAACCCAAGATATTCATCCAAAATGCCAACGGTATGAATATACAACATGCACATAAATGAGTTGAGGTCAAGAAGAGAAAGACTTTAGTATTGTGGCATATATATATATATATATATATATATATATATATATAATAAACAAGTTCGAGAGTAGATGTTATGATCGTCCATGTATTCAATGTATTATGTATATATCGTTATAACAATAATGAATAAAAAAATGTGTGCTGTGGAAGTCAATAGGGTGAGCTTCATGGTATCATTTATATGTTTACATTCTTTTCCATCAAGATCTCAAGATGTCTACTTTGGGCTTGCAAGATCTCACCCGTAGCAGTGATGCAATGATTATTTTGTATGACTCTTTAAGAGACAGTATTTATTTACCGCAATTTTTACGGGTTTGATTTGCAATAAATTTTCATGTTATTTTTTTCTGAGACCCATTTATGTTTGAATTTACAACGAGTTCTAAAATGAAACAAAGTGAGCAAGAGAAGTAACCAAGGCATTCTCAGATGAAAAGGAGTATAGATTACGTTTTATTTTTGTTATTTTTTATTTTTTTGTTTGGTTTCTCTCAGTGTTTTGTTTTGATTGTGAGGTGGAGTTGATTAAAAAATTAATGTATTTTATATTAATTTTTAACAAATTAGAAGTTAAAATAGACTTATATTTACTTAAATTAATAATAATGAAGATTATGAAATTATTTTACCATAAAGCTAAAAAGTGTATTATTAATTGTAGTGATACATGATAAGAATAAAACTACAAATAAAATAGTGTTAAATTTTCTTTTTAAGTTAGTCTTTTGTATTACCTTTTATTTTCAAAGATCAAAATACATGAGTCCCATGCCAAAATTTCCAACAAAAGAAACCTATTTGAACACCAGGATCGAATTGTGTGAAACATTATATCCCAAGCATCAAAATTTGCAACCATATAACTATTTTGTTGTCTATTAACCAAACTAAGATATGAAATGAGCAAACAACTATAGCATTTGCTTTCATTTTCATCTTGCAACATGAGGTTTTCTGCTTGTAAGTTTTCCATATGTAAGTTTTACATATTTGATTTTTCTTATGCCTTTATGTATAACTGACATCTATTGTGGCATTTGGATGTCAGTGTGTTGTAGTGGACAGTGAAGCGATGCATGCCAAGTCTTCTACCTCTCCGACACTCAGTTATTGGCATTGTAACCTGCCAACGATGCCCATTCCCGATACTCTGTGGGAACTCATCTCCCCTTTGTCATCCCAGAACAAGTCGGAGCTGTTGGACGTGATACGCGAGGGTAAGAAAGTTTCTATGGGAGAACCTTAACCTACACCTAAACTTGTCCGCAAAGAAGGGTCGGATAGTGTAGCCAGTAAGGTCTCACAGAGGCATTACAATTTCGCAGCAGACGACACTGACATCATAGCCGACCATTTCATGTCCACGATATATTTCCTTGAGAAGCATTTATACACTAGAACAAAATTGACGCTCTACAGTACACTGCTGAAGAGATCAATCCCTGATAGTAGAGTATTCTTCATTTCACGTCGTTTTGATGAATCTATTTCATTATCCTCTAATAAACTGTCTGTAGCCTAGGAGAAGCTCCATATATCCCAACGATCCGACACAACTCTTGCTATGAAGAAGACTTTAAAAGGGTGTGAAGATCCTGCAAATAGTGGGGAGAGAAGATATTGCGCAACATCATTGGAATCCATGATTGATTACGCCACATATATGTTGGGGACCAGCCGTGTGAATGTGTTAGAGACGAATGTACCCTGCAAGCTCGAGTCTCAACAATATACTATCACTGGGATTCCATTCCAAAGAAAATATGGTTCAAAGCCAATGGTATGTCACAACGAGACATATGCATACGTTTACTACTATTGACATGAATCTCAACACATCACCACCGCATGGGTGTCCCTCAAGGGAGAAGATGGAAGCAATGGAGAGGGAGTCGCAATGTGTCACACAGAAATTGTTATAATATAAAATTGTTATAATATAACATTGTTATATTATAACAATGTTATAATATAACATTGTTATCTTGGCATACCCCCTAAGCGCGTGAATGAGAATGTCAAAGTAAAGATTCAGGGGCATCTAAGATGTCAAAATAACCCTGGGTGCACCAACCATAGCTAGATGGATTTATTGGAACGAGTTTTGACCTTGGGTTGCCCTACAAACAAAACCCTTCTAAACCAATCAAGCTAGTGGGATTTGACATATTAATGTTGTTAATTGGAATCATAAAGATATTGAAATTAAAATGATCTTATTTGAAGTTGGTTCACTATTTTGATGATGACCTCTTACAATAACTTTCTAATTGGTGAAAACTTGATATATATTCTAGGGTAAATTCTATAATTAGTTGTATGATCTTCAAGTTATGATTTTATTTAAAAAACAAGAATAAGATAATAGAATTTTAAAATAATATGTTTTGGTCTTGTATATTGCCATGGATAAAAGTTTTGATAATAATATACTAATTATTTGACCAATCTAAATAAATATAGCTATTTTCATAATTTTAATAGTTATATATATTTATAACTAAGTGTACATTATGATATTAATTATTAATTTGATAATGATGATATATATATTTTTTGTCAGCTAGTTGTTTGTATTACCTTTCATGAACAAAAAATACATAAGTTGTTCGAAAGACTGGTGTGAGGCTACCATAAAAGGAAACCGACCCCACCACCAGTTATAAAAGTTCCATAAAATCCCGTTGTGACTGCTCCCAGCTAACATAGTTACATATTTTAGACTGTAATAGAATATTTTGGGCCTATGAATATACCAACAAAGATGTCTTTGTAATTTTATAAGTCAGACAGAAGCTACAAAAAAATAAAATAACAATCCATGATAGATTACTTGTTGGTAGAGTTGTAGGGGAAGGCATGCCTCGACGATTCCGACCACTTGGGGGGCATTATTTCTTGGAGTAGTTCCTCTTCATTGCGTTGTTGTGTAGGGTTCTTCACACCCAAATCCAAAATCTAGTCCAGGTGTTTCTCCATTAGCTCTTGGCGAATTTTTTGCTCGTCATTATCTCGACGCAACTCCATGATGATTTCTCTCTGAGCATCAGTGAAAACTGAGTGAGGAGGGGGTGAAGGAATAAAGATAGAGGTTGTTTTTGGGTTGGGGATATGGGTGGCAATGGAGGAAGTGGTCACAAGAGTGGAGGCATACTTGCAATCTTCGGCTTCGATTAGAGGGGAGGAGGAGCGATTAGCCATTTGGGAGTGGCAAGGACAAACACAACATGGACAAGGTAAAAAACGAGTGTAGGGGGTTCAACCGCGTAGAACACAGTGAGAGCCAACTTGAAGGGATCTAGTGCACTCTCTAGGAATGAGTAAGAACCAATAGAGATGAAGGTTGAGGATGGCAGAGGTGAAGGGGACCCTCATTACTATGAAGAGAAATCTGTAGCAAGGTAAGAGTGGCGAGCAGAGGTAGAAAAACTAGAGAGCATGAAGACCTGGATGAATAACAAGGTAAGGTGTCTTCCTAGTGAATGTGATGGTCTTAAGACACGGAAGGATCTAGAGATCCATTAATCTCACATGAGTGACAATCATGGTGCAGGCCAGTTGCAGGGATGATTGCCGGAGGGGGAAAGTCGAGAGTAAATGAACGTCGTCAGGGTGCCAAACGAGATGATCGAGGAAGGGTCTTTTGTTGTGGATCGCTCGTGACATGGCATATGTCATCCCATCCGGGGTTAATGATGATAGTTCTCATCCATTGAGACCAAATTTAATTAATATAAATACTTATAAAGTTGTCAGTTGGATATCACTTCAATTTAACTTTTATTTAACTTAAAGTTGTTGTGTGATAAAGTGTAAGTGAATGTTATTCTTATAAATGAACCTATCTATATAACTATTCTTAATAATAATTTATTAAGAAAACAAAATCAAAGATTAAACTTTAGAGTGGTAGCATGAAGAAGGTTCAAATTTCACAAGGAGAGATCATTTTGAATTGAATGAAATATAATTTAATATAATTTAATAATAGTTATAGTCATAATTATAATAATAATTGATGATAAATTATTTAGAATAATTTTTTTGTCACGTTCATTTAGGGTGTAATTCCCGAGACGTTTTTAAGTGAAATTTAATTTTACTTGTGGTCCTGTTCAAAATAAATGTCATTTACAAAGGTGTATCAAAGTGATAAAATAATTATGTTAAATAAATATATTTATATTCTTGGTCCTATAACAATAAGGAATCATTGATCCTTCACATTATTAATCTCATCTATAATAATGCCCCATCCTTAACCCTATCTACAATAAAAGACTCACTTTGTAAAGACACAACACATCTATGAAATCACTTTTTTGGAAAAACATGTTAGAACTATAAAACCATCCTTTCTATTAAGCAATCCCCATCCTTGCCTCAATAGGCAATAAACACCTCTATTGGGATCCAATCTAATATAAAAGACACGCCTTGTGAATATGCTTGAGAGCTATGAAATCCTACTATAAAAGACTTGTGAATATGCTTGAAAACTACGAAATCCTCCCCTTTGGGGAGAAATGCTAAAATCATGAAATCATTTCTTCTCCTAAGAAAATCACCATCCTTAGCATTAAAGGACTCCCTTGCACAAATGTGTAATCCACAAAAGCATAACTTGCCACTTGAAGAAAGTAAATATTAATGGTGCAATGATAACACTTAGACTATAAGCTAAGTCTAATTTTGTATGTAGCAACTAAAGCTAGCTTTTGGAATGGTTTTTTATTCTATTTACTTTAGTGGAATATTCAAATTTCAAATTTAAAGTGTTGAAATTGTTATTTTAATGAAAATGAATGTTAACAAATTCATTTGTAATATGAAAATCAATTAAATTTCAAAATTTCACTTTCAAAATTGTGATTTTTTATGGCTGAAATCCTTGTCTACAATACTTCATTTTCACCAAAACAAATACATATACATGTTCATAATGATATTTTTAAAATTATTGAAAAAAATAAATTTAATAAATATTTAAAACAATTACTTTTAAAAAATAATATAAATTTTGAAAAATGAACATCACATCCAAAATATTATTAAAAATATCGCTTAATGTTGTTCTGCTTTAAAAGGATATGAAAACATCATTAACAATACACTTAGTACTCGGGTGACTAAAGTCGGGGAAATTATGCGTACTTGGGTCATGTTTCTTGAATGCTCTAATGACTCTTTATCGTGGAAAAGTGATTTGTCATTCTCATAATCATGATTGGTATAGCACGTCGTAGTATTTTTAATTAGGAAGATAGTTGGTCTATGACTAGCAGAGTGGTATGTTACAATTTCAAAGATACTTTAGAAAAACAAAATAACAAAGCTATTTTTAAAATAAATTTATTAAATAAGTAAATATTAACATAATATATGAATTTATTAAATATTAAATTATATAGAAAACATAAAAACTTATATATAATTTTAAATCTTAAAATTAAAATTTGTAATTCTATTCTATCTTATTAATATTTAAATTATTAAATTGTGTTTTACATCAAAGTCAAGAACACATGAATATCATGCATAGTGTTTTTGTGGAATCGTGAATGAGAGATTAAAACAGTTAAAGATTACACATTTAGGATTTCAGTCTGCCCATTGCCCTGGTTATATTGTTGACTTACCACATATTCCCTTCACACCTATCTGCCTGTCCATCTACACTGGTAGGTTGTCCTTACCTTTCCCTGTCCAGTTGCTCATGTATTCCTCGATACCAATGGACAATAGTTCAGCCTCTATTTAGTCCAATTCTAAATAGAAAATCTACATGATGAACATCCTTCACCTCTATTTATTTATATATTAGATGGCCATTAGACTTCTTCCTTACTCTTTGGGCATTAATACATATCCTTAATTTTTACTTTTCACATTATACATTAGATGTTTCATTTCAAAATCAAGATAATATGCTAAGTACAGTTATGTACTGTAGTACAACCATAATAAATAAAGTAGTTGGCATATGTCCATAGTTTATGTAATGAAATCTCTGAATGGAATGAATCGATCCCTCTAGAGAAAACAAAACCAATAATTCCATCTCCGTAATTTTTACCTTTTCACTTAATATCTTTGATGTTTCATTTCAAAATGTAGATAATAAGTGAAGTTATGTAATGTAATACAACTACAATAAATCCAATAGTTGGAAATGTCCAGATTCATTGTATCGAATCTTGAATGGAATGGATTGACCTCGTCAAGGAAAACTATCCATAGTCAATGTATAGAGTCTGTGAATCAAATGGATTGACCTTCTCAAAAAAACTAACGGAAACAAAAATCGTTTTCCTTGATTAATCACAAGGAAAACCATTCCTCATCTTGAACATTCATCAAATATTAGGTTATGGCGGAGTTTGATTAGAATCAGTGAAATAAATAAAAATTGTTTACGGTCATTTATGTTTAACATAGTTTAAATGTTTTGAGAGAAATTATAAATGCTAAGTAATTTAGAAACATATGTAAAAAAACGAACAACCATCATTTCCTATTATCGACGCATTCTAAAATCTCGACCATTAGTAATTGCCATTATCCTAGAGGTTTTACTCCCTCTGGAAAGGCATTGATCCAGTATTTTAGAAATGGTTACATCAGATAATATGGTCATTTGAGTTCTTTGATCGTCTTGGATGACTTCTCTTTGTGAACAAAACCATTCTAAACACATTTCAAACAATCTAAACACCTTTCCAATAGTTTTTATTGACAAACGTGCTTTAAATAAACAACTTTAAATTGTCCTCGTGGCACGTGACTTTCATGCACAAAACTTTCTACAGCCATCATGACACTCTTGCTCTACATGCATTGCAGAAACAATGCCAATTTCTCATCAATTATTCAAGGATTGAGTTGGAAATGTTCTCTATTTCCAGTCGTTTTTCTAGTTCCAGAGAATACATTGACTACCATATGATGTTATTGTGAAAGGTCGCTCCTCCAGGTGTCGTCGATCTTCTCGGAGAGTTTGTAAATGTTTCCTCCAACATCTTAGCACGACTTGGCTAACCCCATATATGGAATAAAATAAATCTCAGTATTGTAATATGTTTTTGTTCTGAGAAAATGTGTTGCTCCTGCAAACCAGTGAAGTATTATTCTTACCACATAGATGCACGAATGTATGTTTCACCCATGGTAGGTGTCTGTTCGATTTCTAAGATTCTAGTTGTTCCTTTGTATAATGCTTCTGATATGGGCATTCCTTATCATGTTGTGTCGATTCAACAGTTGTTCTGCGATAACAGGCAACACCATCAAGTTCCCATTGGTTTTCAAGGGGATGCTAGTAGCATTGGCATTGTTGTTTGTAGTGGGAGCAATGTTGTGGGTTCGAGCCCTAGGGATGTTTATCCATTAGACCAAGAAAAAGAGACGAGAAGGGTTTGTCACGTTTCTTTATTACAATCTCGGGTATGCTAAAGAAGGATTAACAGAAATCCATGAGCAACATTTGATGCAACAACAAAGATTGCAACATCATTACAAGAGTCTACTTCACATGAAAGAAGAAAAGGGAGATGAAGATGAGGATGGAAACGAATTTTGGATATGGCTCAGGTAATTTCGCTCATAAATTGAAAAATATGGGCATGCCTATGGTTTTTTGGCTTATCAATTGACAATTCTCTGCATGTGAATGAAGCATAACACTTGCAGGTTCAACTATAGAAATAAAAGTACAAAGCATGAAATTCCAAAGCCCAATATCAATTTTCTCAATCATCACAACAATTTACCAATTTGAACAAAGAGAGGGTTTTGGAGTAATTTGAACAAAGAGAGGGTTTTTAAGTAACCAAGAACCCCCGAAACACCCGACAGATTCTAGTAAATAGACAGGTGGTCACTGTAACCAACAGTTCTATGTCTACGCCTGATTTGATATGCGATCGCGCTCCATGATATGAATGGAA
>ML777780.1:313711-385788 GCA_009831015.1 Picea engelmannii
CCGCGTTGGCTGGGGCCGTGGATGTTTCCCCATAGGGGTTTTACCACGTGAAAACATCGGTGTGTTGATCTTTGATCTGGTTATGTGAGTGGTTACTGAAGGTGTTCGTCCTCTGTTGGAATACCTGTGTTGTCGAACAAAAATACATGTCATGAGTTCCATGTAGTTGCCAACAAAGGAAACCAATTTCGACAAAAATTCTATCGAGGATCGAAAATTGCAACCATATAATTGTTTTGTTCTCTATTAACCAAACTAAGAGGAACATAGAACATAGGTGGAGAGCATGTTCATATGCCAGTTGAACTGTCTTTTCCATCACACTAGGGAGGATAGGGCCATACTGGGACAACGACTCACTAGAGAGGTCGTGCTTGATGTTGATGACGTTGTTCAGGACTAGAGAGAATGTCATAAAGTGACTCAATTTTTGGTTCCATAAGCACTTGTCGAAACTTCTGGTCCTCCATTCCCCTCTCAATTAGAAGATAATCCATAATTGGTCCTCTAAGAACTGCAGAATATTATCCTCATCATCTTGCTGATGGGAGCTTTCACAATGTTCTAGAAGTCTAGAACCTTTGCTATCCACCAAAGTTGCAAAGTGACCAACTCGTTTTGAACATCAATTGCACAATGAGACGCAAAAGCATCAACATTTTCTTGGCCAAGTTCTGGTGGAAAATCCTCCCATTATATCACACAACCCCATGACTTATCCCCACTTTGGATGTCACATGATTACCTTTCCTCGACACTCTTGTTTGTTTGTTGGTTTTCTAAGCCTTTGTACGATGGAGAAGGCTTGTGACATATGCTAGTGTAAGTACGAAAAGTCCCACTACCTCTGCGCACTTTGGCCCTTTCACAGGACATGGTGCTAAGGAAGAGGAAACCAAAATAAACGATCGATTATCTCAAGATGTCTGCTCTTGGCTTGCAAGATCTCACTTATATTAGTGATGCACTCTCATCTGTTTGTTGGTGTTCTAAGCCTCTATACGATTGAGAAGGGTTGCAACACATGCTAATGTAGCTACGAAAAGTCCCACTGCCTCTACACACTTTAGCCCTTTCGCAGGGTATGGTGCTAAGGAAGAGGAAAACAAATTATCCACGAGAATAAGCTCAAGACTGAAACCAATTAGATGGAGATACATTGAATATTCATTCCTCTTTTAGAACTTATGTGCACCTGTCGTGTGAGGGCCTTTCGAACTTCAAGAGTACCCATAGTTCCATCATGTGCAATAACTATGAATTCCATTGAAACATAAATACCATTCATGTATGTTTCACCATGCTTAGCAAATCTAACCTCCCTCGTACCATGTGATATTAAACTTGCCATAAAACATTCGTCCTCATTATGTAAGCTCGTTTATGTCTATGTTAAGGTGCCCCCATGGCTTCAGGTTAGGCCCTCATGGGAATTGAACCTTGACCAAGGCAAAAAACTATTGGCTTTCCACCATTGTATCCAACCCCTTTGGGCATATTGTTTTAAAATTAAAAAAAAAAAAACATATACTATTTTTTAATTTTTAAATTGAATTTAACTAAATTATTTATTTTTAAATTTATAATATAATAAAATTTTATTAATTAGATAATATCATGAGAGACATTGAGCTTACCTTCCAATCTTTCTAATGCCTCTCTTTTCACCACATACTCCGACAGACATTGAGCTTACCTTCTTGAATGGATCTCTTTTCACCACATACTCTGGGAGTTTAATTCCAAGGCTGATGAATTATTATTATAACCCTAAATTGCACTACACATGCTTACCTGGCATCAGGCCAACTCATATCCCTTCATTGCCAAAACATCTGCTGAAAAACCTCTTTGAAAATCCTCTTGGGTCAAGGTACACGCGCCCTAACCCACTGTTGCACGCGGGTGAATGCTGGCAGGCCTACTACAGCCCGCGTTTACCTAAGAAAACACAAAAATAGGAAAGTTGCCGACGGGACAAAAAGCTATGGGTCAGTTAACTGAAACTCCCGACC
Organism: Picea engelmannii; assembly: GCA_009831015.1. Lineage (NCBI taxonomy): Eukaryota > Viridiplantae > Streptophyta > Pinopsida > Pinales > Pinaceae > Picea > Picea engelmannii. The sequence goes on from ML777780.1 coordinate 315,727, forward strand.
ATGCATGGCCGAGAGTTCGTCCAAAACCCTAGATCCTTCTAGCCTATAAAAGAAGGGGTAGGGGTACCATTTAGAAGAGAAAAATAATAAGCGAAGAAACTCTGCCCATTTTCCGAATCCATTGTCCCAACCCTTTAGCCTTTCCTCAAGCCTAAGGACAATTAATGCAAAGCAGTTGGAGGAGAAAGAAGAGGAGGAGCCCAGGATCAGGATCAAGGAGTGGTGGTCGGCCTCGACTTTGATTGTAAGTTGATTCATTTTGAAAATAATAAAAGAATACTTTTCCCGTCCCAATGCATGAGTTATCTATGATTTGTGTAATTTATGCTTAATTTCTAACCCTCAAGTAAAAAAGTATCATGCATGCATAGCATGCTGACTAATCCCTTTCAACATGGGAAAAATCTAACTCAAGCCTCTGCAAGCACGAAAGGGGGCAGTCAAGTATGCCCTCCGTCTTCGAACAACCCCAGGAATGTATATATGGTGAAAGGTGATGTTTTTCTATCAACTAGAGCACATGCCTATAGTCAACCAAGCAATTCCAAGAAGGGCAAAGAAGCCGACCTCCCATCTCTTCCTCTACAGATCGAGAAGACGTTGGGAGAAACAATGACACGCATTCCAAAGGGTGCATTTAAGAAAGCTTCTCACAACCCAAACGCAAGGGTCGCCCAGAATTACTCTGGGGTGGAGGATTTATCACAAACCCCTTGTGTGATGTCTACTTTGGAGGTCCTCCAAAGTTTCCCTGCTCAGAGGAAAGCCTTGTTAATTTCTTTGGGCTCTACTGAGACTTGTAATCCGGGTACCATCATGTTATATACGAATGACTTAAAACCTTGTCTGCCTTACCACGTAGCATTTCAGATAGTAGTGGCTCATCCCACGAAAACTTTTACACGCAATATCTTCCGCACGGTGGTCGACGAGGGCGTCTCGACATGCATTATGTCGTTATCATGTTGGAAGGCCATTGGCCAGCCCACTTTGTCTCCATCACCTACTCTCCTCACTGCTTTCGACGGTCGTTCTTTCACATGGCATCATTCCTTCTTTCCCTGTGCAGTTAGGAGGGAAAACCGTGTGTGTCGAAGTAGAGGTAGTTGATGCTCCCCTCGACTATAATCTCTTGTTAGGATGGAGTTGGACTTATTCTATGAAAGTTGTGGTTGCTACAATTTTCCGAGTCTTGTTGTTTCCACACGAAGGCCGGATAGTGACCATCGATCAACTGTCCTTCTCCAGACCTGACCCAGCTTTGGGGGCATCCACGGTCCCAATGATAGATAATCCTCAACCAGGTGTCGTTAACGTAGGAATTGGTTTGTGTTCATCCTTGATGGGTACCTTCGATTACCCACCTCCGCATGACGATGTCAAGTTTATATCTAATCACCACAAGGTTGAGATTTTTCAAGTTTCGTCGTTCTGTACGACTTACTTTAAGTATCCTTGGATTCTTCCTTCCCCATCATCCACGATGGATGAGACAGGGCACTCTGACATGTCCACGCCCTTGTCGGCCACTGAAGTAGCATACTCTTTAGTCGAACAAGCTTTAGCTAACCCTGATCCGACTCTCGCACAAGAGTTAGATCCACTTCTAGAGCCTATTTGGGCTCAGGGTTCTCTTGCTAACATCAATTCGTTAGACTTAGTCTTGCCTTTTGACGAAGCAGTAATAGATGCAATGACTAGTCCCGAAAAACCTTGGGAAGATCTTCATCACAGATCATATTTCCTCCCAAAGTTAAGCCGAATCAAAGCAGGAGAATTCACCGTGACTATGACTGGAGATAGGTCTTGTCAAACTAATCCCTTAGATACACACAAGATCTATGCTGAGGGTAATATGGCAACCGTTGCTGAAACGATACCTATCAATATCTCCAGAACCCCTGGTGTCATAGACAATGTTTTCGTTGGAGCATACAGCTCCCCCGAGGAGATGTCAGGCATCGACCCACAAAGAGTCTATCATGAGCCAACTTTGTTTTTTTCCAAGCTCGCTTTGAGATCCGAAAGCAACATCTAGCGAGACTGCATTTATGCTTTTCGATCTCGTCTGGGTTAAATGAGAAAAGTAACCATTATGGAGTCTTCTTTAAGCCCTTTTCCGACTCCTTAAAGATGAAAAGATTTCCGAGTGACCTTGTTTCTTCACACTCGTTAAATTGGTCCAGAAGAACATTCCTTAAATGGGTCTCCTTTTAAGCCCTTTTCAGACCCTTTAAAAATGAAAAGATTGTCGAGAGATCTTGTGACCTTTTACACTCGTTAAACTGAAATTTGAAGTCACGTCTGTCCGGCAGTAGTTTACCCCTTTTTCAGTCTGGATGGTCAACTGTATGAACAAAGGAATACTCTATTGAATTCCCATTCTTTAGAAGAGTATCCTCAGGTATGATTTTATTCCTTTTTTCGGGCCTGAGGGACTAAATTTACGAAAAAGAAACCCCCACAGAGTCCATAGTTAAGCTCTTTTCAGAATCCCTAAAGTTGAAAAGATCGTCGAGTGACCTTATTCTTTCACACTCGTTAAACTGGTCCAGAAGAACATTCCTGACGGAGTCCATAGTTAAGATTTTTTCAGACTCCTTAAAAGTGAAAAAATAGTCTAGTGATCTTGTCCTTTTCACACTCGTTAAAATGGTTTTGAATTGACCTCTAATCGGTGTTAGTTTATCCATTTTTCGAGCCGATTAGACTATTGTCGAAAAAGGTACCCCACTGGAGTCTCCTTTTATGCTTTTTCAGACTCTCTAAATATGAAAAACCACCGAGCTTCCCTTCTCTGGGCTCGTTAAACTTACATCAAAGGACGTTACCATTGTGTGTTCTATCAACTACATTTGCATACCTTACCCATCAGCCTTGTAACAGTTTGCTTCTACGTCTTAACACCTTTGGCCACTAGAGGATTTTTTCTGAGTATCATTTCCCATAACATCAGTCTTGTCCTTGCGCCTTGAGATTTTATGTTTTCCGTACTCATTCCTCCATTGTAACGTAATATTCCTTTATTCTTTTTCAAAAACTATCAAAAAGAACAAAAAAAATCAAATATACCCCAAAAAGAGGATGGGAAAAGTATTTTCTTTATTGGCAGCATAATGAGTCGCCCTTGGATGAAGCACATATGTCTGTTTGATCATCAGACTATGGGATGTAGTATGACCTTAGGAAGATTTTTCTCGCTATATAGAGTTGTGTCCTCAACCGTTTGGTTACTCTTCCAAACATATGGAGAGTTTGCGTTGCCTCCTGCTTCGTAGACTTATGATTAACATATATGCTGCCTGAGTCTTATCACTTGTTTTGCTATTATCCAAGGGAAGTTTGTCACTGAGACTGAGTCGGCCCCTCTGCAATATGTCTCTTGTCTGCATACCCGGCGATCATGAACGTCTGATCAAGTCTTTGTTCGAAATCACTGAAGCCTTCAGTCCGATCATCATGATTATCAAGTCCATAACCGATGAGCCGTGAAAGACCTCTGGCTAGTGCAGTCGTACACTCATAATACACTCCTACCCGAGTTTAGAAGATTTTGAAGTTGTTGCTTGAGCTCTGAAGTACAACCATCAGGTCAAATCATCTTCTGGGAGATGGATACTTTATATGTATATCTTTCTGATTTCGAGATGTAGCTTCGTTGTGTATTATTCGCGGCTACTCTTTATAGTTATTTGACATGGATCTACAGTGTATTTGATTGGTAGCCATGGTTCTATTTTATCCCGAGCATGGGTATGCTCGCTGTTAGAACCCTATATAATAGGGAATCAGTGTTCTGAATGATATTTATCTTTTTCAGGCATATGTGTTCGCTCATGACGCATGGTGAAGGCGGTGGAAAACGCCTGACAATGACCGAGCATAAGATGAATGTTTGCGCGCGAACTTCAAAGCAAGTTTTGGTGCATTTGGTTTGAAAGGCAAAAATTTTTACTCTTGTGGGTCAAATGTAAGGTTGGGTTTATTTGTCAAAGTTGGGTTTATCAGCTATTTTTTGGTGAATTTGGAAAAAATTTGGCCCCTCGGCCTTTGCCTTTTAGCAGAATTTTATGAAAAAATTTGACATTATTTTTATCAAAAAATTATATGGGCCTAGGGCCAACACCCGAATAATCAACACACAAGCCAATGCCATTTCATACACCAACAACCAACACACAACACAGCACCAATGCCTAACCCCAAAGCCCAAGCCTCGGGCTCGCTTCATTGACATAACATGAGACCGTCGGCTAATTTAAATGCTCAAAGATCAGTTCACCACGCGAATGTGGGATATTGCCCATAAGAAACCAAAAATATAAAGCGCAGCTTCTAAACACTACACCAGGTGTTTGAAACCAGTTCAAGGTGTCCATTGCAGGGAGCCATGCATCTGCATCAACAACAACACAAGTCAACCACCAAAGCAGACAATATCCAAGCCAACACTCGAGCGCAAGGGGCCAAGCACGAGACTCCAGCTCCACGCAACCTGTCAACAACAACGCAACACACAAGACACGAGTCCAGCTGAGATTGCTACTGAAGGGGTAACAAGGGAACAAAAGGAACTTCCTGAAATAATATCTCTTGATGAATATATAGATCCAGGAGAGGAAACATTGGTAAACGTCGTTTGAGGAGGCCATTTACAGTTGCTGAGGTCAAGGTTTTTGTACAAGCAGTTGAAAAGTTTGGAACTAGAAGGATAAATGGAAAACGCTTGTACACACTGCAACGATTGATCTACACCAGCATAGGGAAGAACCTGTTCCTTTGGAGTTGTTGGATAGGGTTATTCGTGCACATTCTTATTGAACAAAACGACAGTCAATGAGGCTTACACAAAATGAAATTCAATATCGTGCTGATATGGAGATGCTTACAACACGGTTTCTTTTAATTTATGAATCTCTCATACCCAGAAAGGAGGAATAAACCAAGAGAAAATGATTGATCTTCTGTTTAGAAAAGGTGACAAATAGAATGTGGCCAGGGGCTCGGTTATACTTTTTTGGGTCATCCGCTAATACTTTTGAGTGTCTAAAAGTGATATAGATATTTGTTTTTCAATTAATGATGAAGAATCTAGCAAGCCTGAACTTGTCTTAAAGTTAGCAGAGATTCTGCAAGCTGAAGATATGCATAATGTGCAGTCTCTGGCCCGTGCTCGAGTACCTATTGTGAAATTCATTGACCCAATGACTCAATTATAGTGTCCTCCTCATTGGATTTTACCTGCAAGATCCGAAGCTTGGCTTTGGGAGTTCTTTTAAGAACCATTAAATTTCCAGCAGCAGTTAATGCTACTGTAGTAGATCCTGGTGAGTATGCGCTTTATGTAGGATGCACTGATGGCAGAGTATACATTGTTGTTTTGAATGTTGGAACAACAACCGACAACATACATGGAGATGGTATTATTGGGACACTTAATGACCACATCCGGGCAGTCACAGCATTAGCATTTAGCATGGATGGGATTCTATTAGTTTCTGGGTCTGAAGACTATACTATTCGAGTTTGGGATACTCTAAGCTGCCAGGTTCTTCAAATTTTCAAGCATGCCAAAGGGCCAATAAGCAGTCTCATTGTGGTTCCACTTCCTTCATGTGGAATTTTCTCAGATAATCAGGTTAGTTTACATAACAAGGGCAGTTTTTTCCTCTTACCATCACCATTGAAGAAATATAGAGAACCAAGGGCAGGGGATCCTGGTTGCGCCATTTCTAATGGCCCATCAGTAATTCTCCCTTCACACGAAGTCGACTCTGTAGATGGTGGATGTTTCAATACTCTTTTGCCATGAAGAAACAAATCAAAGAGTTGCAGCAACAAGGTTCTTCGACTTCTATTCAAATGGAGTTGGAAAGGCTGAGATCAGAATACAGGTGGTCCTTGCACATGGGAATTTCCTGTGATATTTGCATCAATAATATCCTGGCAGTTGTAAATACAAAGTCTTTGTATGATTATGCACAAAACATTTGGCAGTGAGAAAGAGATCAGGCTTCTCCACAGGGGTCGATCTACTACACTTGTCATCAATTTCATGATGCAGTCACAGGTGACAGAGCATGTTTAAACTGAGGTGGCTGAGGTTTCCTTTTTTCCAGGCAGCGGTTAGATCACACAGCGAGGTGGCAGAGGTTTCCCATTTTCTAGGCAGGAGGTTATAACATCTGATCCTCCAACTCGCATCCAGTCTCCCACAAGCTCAAGGCATTCGACTGCTGCTACATTTATTTATTATGATGTTGTTAACTTAAAAAACCTCCAGGATTCCAGATGTCGAACAACAGATATCAAATCCAGTTTCCCTTTAATTTATTGTTTGATCTGTTTTAAAAGAGAATTGACATGTGTAAATCTTTGTAACTGTTTTCTATTTTTAGAAAACAGAGGTAGAGCCCGAATCTTTGCAAGGCTGGAGGCAGTTTTCATTATTTATACACCTATAAAAGACTAAGAGAAGGTTCGACTGGGAAGAATAGGAGAGGGTCGACCTATGTGAGAGGTTTAGACCTGAATTTGTAGTTTTCTTTGTTGGAGCTGAGGGCTGTGTTTAGCCAGATAATTTCTCTGTAATTTTTAATGATTGATCAGTGATTAGACATACTTTCTTTTACAGGATTCTTGTGTGGGGATGCTGGTGGTGTTTCTTATCTTTNTGTTGAGTTTTTCCTGTTATCTTTCAATTTGTTTTCAGTTCTTATTATCAGAAGGAAAGCAATAGAAGCAGAATTTATCTGCAGATACTCTGCCTCTAAGATTTTGATGATCTTTATGTTTATCTTCTAAAAGGCTAGTTTAGGAATTCTTAGCTGCTCCTTTGCCTGGCTTTTTCCTCACCTATTTCTTCCTCAAATCGACACCATATAAACTTAATTCAATCCAATATTTCCACTACCTTTCCCTGTGAAAGAACTTTGTCCAGATCTGAGAGTGAATTACATTGTTTAAGCGCAGACCCCATTTGCCCAATGGCCCTCCTTGTTGTTCCACAACAACCATTTAAAACCCCAACCCATGTTCTTCATAACTAGCCTAATACCTCTTCAAACAAAGCTATATCAGACAGAGAGATCCCTCTCTGAGTCTTGGAGGGCTAGATCCAAGACTCGAAGTGGTTTTGATGTTGCCTCTGTGACTGCCTCAGAACCTTAGGCAAATTACAGAGTGCTAACATAATGGCGACCATACTCGGGAATTTCTCCAGAGCTGCACTTCAAGTTCAGATTTGACTTCTGATGGTGAACAGAAGCCAAACTCAGGAAGGTTGTACCATTCACCTGGCGACTCCATTGTTCAAGATCCCAAGCTTCAAATATCGCAAGCGACTTCACTGCTAAAGAATCCAGATTTCAGAGCCATGATGAAGCTTCAATATGACAGGGTATGTGGCAAATCCTACTTATTGTGAAGCCATAGAAAAATGCAGGGGTGAGTTAGCAGATTTTCAATTTGATGAAGTTTCGTTAGCAACTGTGTTTCATTGTTGTAAATCGAAAAAATATTCTCATAAAAGTAAAATGTGTGCTCTCGAGCTAGTTGCTGAAAAACTTGAAAAGGATATTGAGCTTTTGAATACTCAGATTCAGTCTTATAGTTTCCAACATCCAAAGCAATTTTATGAGAATCTTACGCCTCCAAAACCAAAAGATATTGTATCATTTTTCAATTTTCTGATCGATGAATATTTTGTTTGCAAGCATAAGTCTGAAATTGAACAGTTGCAGTCATGGTCTGATATTGAGGACACGAATGGGAAACTTATCCATGTTAAAATGCTGAAGGAATACCCGGAGAATCAACAAATAGATCATATATTTTTTGACCCGGTTGCAAATTATATGGAGCTCTTTTTCAATGTAACTGTTCAAACATGTTTTTTCTGCAAGGACTCGAGCTATCACCAGCTGCCAGTACATATTTCAGTCTTGATTTTCATCAAACACGATGAGGAAACCCAATCATGGGATCAACTGCTAGGTTGGCTTCATTGGCACTTTTTCATTACCTGATTGAAGCAGTAACTGTTAGCAAAGTAGGGTAGGTAGGAATGCGCCAATAAGATCATCAGGATGAGCATTTTCTTTTTGTTTCTTCACAGTTTATTTTCAGTTTACAGTTTGGGGGCAACCTAATGATCACCTGGTCGGCGAAATTCAGAGTTCAGCGATTCTAGACACCTCCTTCAGAGCCATCTTCCCCAGGTGGAGCCTATGTTAGAACCCTATATAATAGGGAATCAGTGTTCTAAATGATATTTATCTTTTTCAGGCATATGTGTTCGCTCATGACGCATGGCGAAGGAAGTGGAAAATGCCCGACAATGACTGAGCATAAGATGAATGATTGTGCGCGAACTTCAAAGCAAGTTTTGGTGCATTTGGTTTGAAAGGAAAAAAAATTTACTCTTGTGGGTCAAATGTAAGGTTGGGTTTATTTGTCAAGGTTGGGTTTATCAGCTATTTTTTGGTGAATTTGGAAAAAATTTGGCCCCTCGGCCTTTACCTTTTAGCAGAATTTTATGAAAAAATTCGACATTATTTTTATCAAAAAATTATATGGACCTAGGGAAAACACCTGAATAATCAACACACAAGCCAACGCCATTTAATACACCAAAAACCAACACACAACACAACACCAATGCCTAACCCCAAAGCCCAAGCCTCAGGCTCGCTTCATTGACATAACATGAGACCGTCGGCTAATTTAAATGCTCAAAGATCAGTTCACCACGCGAATGTGGGATATTGCCCACAGGAAACCAAAAATATAAAGCACAGCTTCTAAACACTACGCCAGGTGTTTGAAACCAGTTCAAGGTGTCGATTGCAGGGAGCCATGCATCTGCATCAACAACAACACAAGTCAACCACCAAAGCAGACAATATCCAAGCCAAAACTCGAGCGCAAGGGGCCAAGCACGAGACTCCATCTCCACGCAACCTGTCAACAACAACGCAACACACAAGACATGAGTCCAACTGAGATTGCTATTGAAGGGGTAACAATGGAACAAAAGGAACTTCCTGAAATAATATCTCTTGATGAATATATAGGTCTAGGAGAGAAAATATTGGTAAACGCCATTTGAGGAGGCCATTTACAGTTGCTGAGGTCAAGATTTTTGTACAAGCAGTTGAAAAGTTTGGAACTGGAAGGATAAATGGAAAACGCTTGTACACACTGCAACGATTGCTCTACACCAGCGTAGGGAAGAACCTATTCCTTTGGAGTTGTTGGATAGGGTTATTTGTGCACATTCTTATTGAACAAAACGACAGTCAATGAGGCTTACACAAAAAGAAATTCAATATCGTTCTGATCTGGAGATGCTTACAACACAGTTTCTTTTAATTTATGAATCTCTTATACATGGAAAGGAGGAATAAACCAAGAGAAAACAATTGATCTTCTGTTTAGAAAAGGTGACAAATAGAATGTGGCTAGGGGCTAGGTTATACTTGTTTGGGTCATGTGCTAATACTTTTGAGTGTCTAAAAGTGATATAGACATTTGTTTTTCAATTAATGATGAAGAATCTAGCAAGCCTGAACTTGTCTTAAAGTTAGCAAAGAGTCTGCAAGATGAAGATATGCATAATGTGCAGGCTCTGGCCCATGTTCGAGTACCTATTGTGAAATTCATTGACCCACTGACTCAATTATAGTTTCCTCCTCATTGGATTTTACCTGCAAGATCCGGAGCTTGGCTTTGGGAGTTCTTTTAAGAACCATTAAATTTCCAGCAGCAGTTTATGCTGTTGTAGTAGATCCTGGTGAGTATGTGCTTTATGCAGGATGCACTGATGGCAGAGTATACATTGTTGTTTTGAATGTTGGAACAACAACCGACAACATACATGGAGATGGTATTATTGGGACACTTAATGACCACAGTCGGGCAGTCACAACATTAGCATTTAGCATGGATGGGGTTCTGTTAGTTTCTGGGTCTGAAGACTGTACTGTTCAAGTTTGGGATACTATAACCTGCCAGGTTCTTCAGATTTTCAAGCATGCCAAAGGGCCAATAAGCAGTCTCATTATCGTGCCACTTCCTTCACGTGGAATTTTCTCAGATAATCAGGTTAGTTTACATAACAAGGGAAGTTGTTTCCTCTTACCATCACCATTGAAGAAATATAGAGAAACAAGGGCAGGGGATCCTAGTTGCGCCATTTCTAATGGCCCATCAGTAATTCTCCCTTCACACGAAATCGACTCTGTAGATGGTGGATGTTTCAATACTCTTTTGCCATGAAGCAACAAATCAAAGAGTTGCAGCAACAAGGTTCTTTGACTTCTATTCAAATGGAGTTGGAAAGGCTGAGATCAGAATACAGGCGGTCCTTGCACATGGGAATTTCCTATGATATTTGCATCAATAATATCCTGGCAGTTGTAAATACAAAGTCTTTCTATGATTATGCACAAAACATTTGGCAGTGAGAAAGAGATCAGGCTTCTCCACAGGGGTCGATCTACTACACTTGTCATCAATTTCATGATGTAGTCAGAGGTGGCAGAGCATGTTTAAACAGAGGTGGCAGAGGTTTCCTTTTTTCCAGGCAGCGGTTAGATCACACAGCGAGGTGGCAGAGGTTTCCCATTTTCTAGGCAGAAGGTTATAGCATCCGATCCTCCAACTAGCAGCCAGTCTCCCACAACCTCAAGGCATTCGACTGCTGCTACATTTATTTACTATGATACTGTTAACTTAAAAAACCTCCAGGATTCCAGATGTCGAACAACAGATATCAAATCCAGTTTCCCTTTAATTTACTGTTTGATGTGTTTTAAAAGAGAATTGACATGTGTAAATCTTTGTAGTTGTTTTCTATTTTTAGAAAACAGAGGTAGAGTCCGAATCTTTGCAAGGCTGGAGGCAGTTTTTATTATTTATACACCTGTAAAAGACTAAGAGAAGGTTCGAATGGGAAGAATAGGAGAGGGTCGACCTGTGTGAGAGGTTTAGACCTGAATTTGTAGTTTTCTTTACTGGAGTTGAGGGCTGTGTTTAGCCAGATAATTTCTCTGTAATTTTTAATGATTGATCAATGATTAGACATACTTTCTTTTACAGGATTCTTGTGTGGGGATGTTGATGGTGTTTCTTATCTTTGTTGAGTTTTTCCTGTTATCTTTCAAATTTTTTTCAGTTCTTATTATCAGAAGGAAAGTAATAGAAGAAGAATTTATCAGCAGATACTCTGCCTCTGAGCTTTTGATGATCTTTATGTTTATCTTCTAAAAGGATAGTTTAGGAATTCTTAGCTGCTCATTTGCCTGGCTTTTTGCTCACCTATTTCTTCCTCAAATCGACGCCATCTAAACTTAATTCAATCCAATATTGCCACTACCTTTCCCTGTGAAAGAACTTTGTCCAGATCTGAGAGTGAATCACATTGTTTAAGAGCAGACCCCATTTGCCCAATGGCCCTCCTTGATGTTCCACAACAACCATTTAAAACCCCAACCCATGTTCTTCATAACTAGCCTAATACCTTTTCAAACAAAGCTATATCAGACAGAGAGATCCCTCTCAGAGTCTTGGAGGGCTAGATCCAAGACTCGAAGTGGTTTTGATGTTGCCTCTGTGACTGCCTCACAGACTTAGGCAAATTACAGAGTTCTAACACCCGCCTCGGTGAGACATTTGTTATTTTTCAGACGGCATCTCCTGGTTCTTGATCCTTGGGCTCACTCATTCAACATATCAATACAGATTGGTAAACGATTGGTAATGTATTTCGGCCATCAGATTCTCTTATGATCTCACACATTAGGGGGCATCTGTTATAACTCTAAATTGCACTACACATGCTTACCTGGAATCAAGCCAACTCATATCCCTTCATTGCCAAAACATCTGCTGAAAAACCTCTTTGAAAATCCTCTTGGGTCAAGGTACACGCGCCCTAACCCACTGCTACACGCGGGTGAACACTGGCAGGCCTACTACAGCCCGCGTTTACCTAACAAAACACAAAAATAGGAAAGTTGTCGACGAGACAAAAAGCTATGGGTTAGTTAACTGAAACTCCCGACCATGCATGGCCGAGAGTTCGTCCAAAACCCTAGCTCCTTCTAGCCTATAAAAGAAGGGGTATGGGTACCATTTAGAAGAGGAAAATAATAAGCGAAGAAACTTTGCCCATTTTCCGAATCCATTGTCCCAACCCTTTAGCCTTTCCTCAAGCCTAAGGAGAATTAACGCAAAGCAGTTGGAGGACAAAGAAGAGGAGGATCCCAAGATCAGGATCAAGGAGCGGTGGTCGGTCTCGACTTTGATTGTAAGTTGATTCATTTTGAAAATAATAAAAGAATACTTTTCCCGTCCCAATGCATGAGTTATCTATGATTTGTGTAATTTATGCTTAATTTATAACCCTCAAGTAGAAAAGTAGCATTCATGCGTAGTGTTTTGTCTTGATTGCAGGTTAACTTTGGAAGGAGCAGCGCAAGTAAGCGGACAAAGCGCAACGGAGGATCTACACCAAACATCAGTAAAAAGGTTAGTAGTTCTTTCCCATGCATGTATCGTGAAAGAGGGGTTTACGTTTTGGGTGGTAGGTTAAAAGGTGATTTCTTTACAGTCATAATCTGCATGGAAGTCTGACCCTAGTTTGCTAGTCCGTAGGGTATTTTTCCCAACAACAGAATTGGCGACCGTACTGGGGACGATACTCTTTAGTGTTTCTGGATTTAGTTGAGTTTTTGGGTAGTTTAAGAGATTAGATTTTCTGTTTCTTTGCCTGTCTTTTTTAGTAAGGCTTGAGCTAGCAGGGAGCCTGGTTCTTTATACCAATTTTCCCTGACTGTTGCTTGACGGCAATTTTTGGGAGACACAGAGGTACACACGGCCTGCAGAAGGCCTACATCTGTGTGCCCGCACCCTAACCTTCTATAGCTCCCATGTGAACGCTTGTTGTAGTGGTTTCAGTAGCGTGTAGGATTTCAGAGAGCTTGAGAGGCGGTCCTCCTCTTCCCTGTCAGAATTATACATTCTCAGGGGGCTTTCTGGATCCTGTCTGAGTATTGCTGGTTCAGAGTCTTGTCTCAATTTGCTTTATTGTGTTCTGTTATTCCTTGCAATTATTTTTCTTTTCTGTTAAGAAGATGCATCCAAGCCTTCAAGAGACCCTGGTTATCAATACCAGAGGCCTCTTCCTGGCCTGGGTTGCCTGTGTTATTTGTGTCTTAGAGTTTATACATACACATGGCATGTGCAAGTGCAGCCCGCGGGTACACGCACTCTGTTATAGCTCAGCAGGCGTTTGTACGCGTGTTGTTTCAGTGACAGTAGCAGGCTTGACAGGTTTCTTTTCAATCAGAGTGGGGCAGTCATCCCCTCCTCTGGTGAGAAGTGTTCCTCTCAGAGGTTTAACTCTAGGTTTGCATAGTCAGTAGGTTAGGGCCTCTTACCGTTAGCCTGTTTTTTCTTGGTTGATATTTGATTAAAAAGATAAAAAAGGAAAAAAATTGTTTTATGGTTTTTAGACAAGTGGAAGAATTTGTGTTTTCTTGATTGCCATTGTGTGTCTTTGCTTTGATTCTTTGCGATCTGAGATTTAAGCCATAATTTGTCTTTCTTGGTTTTGTGCTTGTCGGCATTTTCCCTTTGTTGCTTCATTTAGCACTTAAATAAAAAAAATTATATCTCTTTTTCATTTTCTTCGTTGTTTGAAGATTGTGTTTCTGCATCAATAGCTAGGGAGAAGTCTTTTTGTTCATAAGTTTTTTGCAGTGCATTTAGAGTATAAGTAGCTCGTAGTCGAGTGAAATTCTTTTATGTTTGCTGCATGAAATCTTAGAAAAATTGAAAAGAAAAAGAAGTCTTTCTTTGTGAAAAGTTGTTGATTTTTGGCATTTAGTAAAAGTCTTTTGTTTCCAGCATTTTTTTTTTATTTTTTTTTCTTTTTCATTCGTTTTTGCTTTGAGTCTTTACACATCGTCAGTTTCACCTTCATACCTTGTGACGTAAAAAATCCCATAAAAGAAACGCTAATTTAAAATCTATTAGACTTTTTGTTTGTAGGGTTCATACACTAGTTCAGAACTAGGGCCTTGGATTAGGTTGGAGAGGAAACTCTCCAAGGCCACTCAAAAAAAAACATTGGAGTCTATGATAGGGAGTGTAGAAGTCCAGTTTCGTGGAAGTTATCTAGGACCCCCCTCTAACAAAGGGGATAAACATGAGGTCGCGTGAGGAAAGGTAGCGGAGATAACCCCTCCAAAGCCAGACCAAGCGTAGTGGAGAACACATATTGAGGATTTGTTTTGGGATTCCATCATTTGCATTTGCCATGGGGCTTCGTGGGTCTCGAATCCGTTCGAGGTCCTCAGTTGTCTTCCAGACAATTTTCTCTCGATACCCTTGACAGGTTTCGGGCTTGATACCCTACTCATTGTGGTCTACCCAACTATCGACTGTACCCGCCTGGTGACTATTCGTGTGCTGGAAAACTAGTTGCCAATCTTTTTTAGGTACATACACAGGTGATTGCGGGGGTATACCGCGGTACCTAGGACAGACATCGGGCCACGCTTTGCAGAGTATACCCAGAGGGTGCTTCCGTTTTCGAGTTGCACTTGCATCGGTAAGTTGCTCTAGTGTTGGTTGTTGTAACTGTTCTTCAAAATAGTTAGTGATTGCTTGTCTTATCTCTTAGGGGCTTCTTTTTAGTGTGTGTTACTGTTTGAACATGTATAATACCTTAGCGTGTCTTGGATATTCTCACACAGTGGAGGATCCCGAGCTCTGCCAGTCACGAAGGTTTCTGGGCCTTCCGTCGGTTATACTGGAGCCACCCTCGCCACCATTGAGGCGGAAGCTAGACCAACAAGGGTCTTTCAAAGCAACCGGGTTACAAACCATTGTGCCCGAACAACTCCCGGAGGAATCAACTGCCAATCTTGGCTCGGTTGAAACCCCAACCACTGATACTTGGCCATCGGTCAGTGTACCAATTCAATTTTACAAACGCTTGTCAGTGCCTCACATAGCTATGGAAACAAACGCTGTTACTTCCTCCGAGAATTCTTCCATTCCCACCATCATTGCTACCACAGGAGAAGCATCTCCTAACTTGTCGTCATCGGTTTGAGCCACCATGGTCTCGGCCACAACTACGTCGCACAGTGGATCGACCCCATCTATCGTGGTGGCCACAACTCTCTTCACACCTAGTGCGACAGGCTCTCCGTTCTCATACGGTATGCCTAGTTCGGTCACAAGTCCTGCACTCACTCACTCCACTTTACAGACTTTGGGTCTGGGGGAAGGGAGCTCTAATGCTCCTCTGCAAGGTCAAATCGAGGGCATTCCTATCCCTTTTAATTCTTTTCCTTACGCTGGAGGTCATATCTCTCCTTCGTCCCCTTCGCTTGGTGGTCTGCATCAGCAGTCCGTCGGGAAGCCTGCACACATGAGTTCATTTGGAGCCAGGAGTCAAGGAACACTTGCGCAAACTCTATCGGTAGGTTCGTCACCGTTTTTTTGGAAAGGGACGTTTGGTAACAACACTTTCTCTTCCACTGCTTTCCCGTCTGGGGGCACTCCCATTTTTGGACAGTCTACTCCGGCGCAGGGTACTATTCCTGCGCCGGGGGCACATATAGCAGGACCTTGGAACTCAGGACAAGGATCCATTCCCTCCTATGGAATGTCATTTTGGGGTAATTCTTTCCACAGTCAATGGAACACTAGACAGACTTCTATGCCTCTCCCAGTAGGACCGGCATGGGTAGTCCTTCCCAAAGTCCTTCAAACACGATGCATGCCCAACATCCTATGTCCTTTTTGGGGAATCAGCTAATGATGTCTCCATAGATGTAAAATCCTTACGCTGGTCAGGGCCATGGTTTCTACCAGAATCTGGGCCAGCAGCCAAACTTTTCCTGGAAACCTGGTGCCAGTCAAACTCCAAGACCCTTTTTCCCAGGCTATCAGCAACAACCCAAACTACCATTCCTGGCGATGTTACACTTGCCAGATTTGACAAGGTTGTTAAATGATCCTATTTTTCATGATCCACGTTGGCCTCCTATGCCAACGAAGTTGCCTTCGGACATTCCAAAATTCAAGGCCAAGCCTAACGAAGATCTAGGTGATCACGTGACTACCTTCCATCTTTGGTGTTCATCTAACTCATTGAAAGATGACTCCGTCCAGTTGTGATTGTTTCAACGCATTCTTATTGGGAGTGTCGTGAAATGGTACATCAAGCTTGATCGCTCACGATACTCTTCTTTTGGCGAACTGGCGATGGCCTTCCTTAACCATTTCCAGTTACCTATGAGATAGGACGTTGGCACCGAGCTGCTTGCCAATTTCGAACATACGACAGTGGACCAATTCCTTGATCATATCCGAGAGTGGAGATGTCGAAAGAGTCTAATCAAAGTACCAGTCTCACCGACATTCCTGCTTGAGTGGTTCCTTAAGTCTTTAGTCCCACAATTATCCAAATACGTCGCAACTTCTGGGGTTTTCTCCGAAGAAGATGCCACCATGAGGGATCAATAGTTTGAGCTCATCTATTCTCAGTCTTGTTTATTATACAACATCCTGCCAGATGCACCACGATCGATACTAGATAAAACTAGACAGAGAGTTGGACCACATGTCGATGGTATCGTTGGTTCAGCACAAACCAAGCCCGCTGAGAAATTGACAAAACAATTGCAACAGTTATCTATACAACACTCAGCAGCCAGCCAGACTACTGATTTGACTGCTCCTCCTACCCAAATGTCGGAAGTACACTTCATGCAGTTGACTAACCCAATGGACACCCAACAACCTAAAGGGAAGAAAAAACAACAAAATAAGGGTAAGGGGGATAAAAAACCCACTGATAATGCTGGCGAGGACAACACGGAAAAATGGAAGGTGAGTTATCCGTGCAACTTGAGCGCGAAATACCACCCAACCCATCTTTGTCCTCGACTTGCAGAGGCCCAAAAGTTTTTCACACAGCAACAACAGGCAGTGCTGACTAATCCCTTTCAACATGGGCAAAATCTAACTCAAGCCTCTGCAAACACGGAAGGGGGCAGTCAAGGACCCCCTCCGTCTTCGAACAACCCCATGAATGTATATATGGTGAAAGGTGATGCTTTTCTATCAACTAGAGCACATGCCTATAGTCAACCAAGCACTTCCGAGAAGGGAAAAGAAGCCGACCTCCCATATATTCCTCTACAGATTGAGAAGACGTTGGGAGAAACAATGACATGCATTCCAAAGGGTGCATTTAAGAAAGCTTCTCACAACCCAAACGCAAGGGCTGCCCAGAATTACTCTGTGGTGGAGGATTTATCACAAACCCCTTGTGCGATGTTTGCTTTGGAGGTCCTCCAAAGTTTCCCTGCTCAGAGGAAAGCCTTGTTAACTGCTTTGGGCTCTACTGAGACTTGTAATCCGGGTACCATCATGTTAGATACAACTGACTTAAAACCTCGTCTTCCTTACCACATAGCGTTTCAGATAGTAGTGGCTCATCCCACGAAAACTTTTACATGCAATATCTTCCGCACGGTGGTCGACAAGGGCGCCTTGACATGTGTTATGTCATTAGCATGTTGGAAGGCCATTGGCCAGCCCGCTTTGTCTCCATCACCTACTCTCCTCACTACTTTTGACGGTCGTTCTTTCAGACCACATGGCATCATTCCTTCTTTCCCTGTGCAGTTAGGAGGGAAAACCGTGTGTGTCGAAGTAGAGGTAGTCGATGCTCCCCTCGACTATAATTGCTTGTTAGGACAGAGTTGGACTTATGCTATGCAAGTTGTGGTTGCTACAGTTTTCCGAGTCTTGTTGTTTCCACACGAAGGCCGGATAGTGACCATCGATCAACTGTCCTTCTCCAGACCTGACCCAACTTTGGGGGCATCCATGGTCCCAATGATAGATAATCCTCAACCAGGTGTCGTTAACATAGGAGTTGGTTTGTGCCCGTCCTTGATGGGTACCTTCAATTACCCACCTCCTCATGATGATGTCAAGTTTATATCTAATCACCACAAGGTTGAGATTTTTCAAGTTTCGTCGTTCCGTACGACTTACTTTGAGGATCCTTGGATTCTTCCTTCCCCATCAGCCACAATGGATGAGACAGGGCACTCCGAAATGTCCACGCCCTTGTCGGCCGCCGAAGTAGCGTACTCTTTAGTCCAGCAAGCTTCAACTAACCCTGATCTGACTCCCGCACAAGAGTTAGATCCGCTTGTAGAGCCTATTTGGGCTCAGGGTTCTCTTGCTAACATCAATTTGTTAGACTTAGTCTTGCCTTCTGAAGAAGCAGTAATCGAAGAAATGACTAGTCCTGACAAACCTTGGGAGGATCTTCATCATAGATCATATTTCCTCCCAGAGTTAAGCCAAATCAAAGCAGGAGAATTCACCGTGACTATGACTGGAGATAGGTCTTGTCAAACTAATCCCTTAGCTACACACAAGATATATGCTGAGGGTAATATGGCAACCGTTGATGAAACGATACCTATCAATATATCCAGAACCCCTGGCGTCATAGACAATGTTTTCGTCGGAGCATACATCTCCCCCGAGGAGATGCCAGGCATCGACCCACAAAGAGTCTATCATGAGCTAACTTTGTTCTTTTTCAAGCTCTCTTTGAGATATGAAAGCAACATCCAGCGAGACTGCATTTATGCTTTTCGATCTCGTTTGGATTAACTAAGAAAAGTAACCATTATGGAGTCTTCTTTAAGCCCTTTTCAGACTCCTTAAAGATGAAAAGATTGTCGAGTGACCTTGTTTCTTCACACTCGTTAAATTGGTCCAGAAGAACGTTCCTTAAATGGGTCTCCTTTTAAGCCCTTTTCAGACCCTTTAAAAATGAAAAGATTGTCGAGCGATCTTGTGACCTTTCACACTCGTTAAACTGAAATTTGAAGTCACGTCTATCCGGCGGTAGTTTACCCCTTTTTCGGTCCGGATGGTCAACTGTACGAACAAAAGAATACTCTATTGAATTCCCATTCTTTAGAAGAGTATCCTCAGGTATGATTTTATTCCTTTTTCGGGACTGAGGGACTAAATTTACGAAAAAGAAACCCCCACGGAGTCCATAGTTAAGCTCTTTTCAGACTCCCTAAAATTGAAAAGATCATCGAGTGACCTTATTCTTTCACACTCGTTAAACTGGTCCAGAAGAAGATTCCTAACGGAGTCCATAGTTAAGCTTTTTTCAGACTCCTTAAAAGTGAAAAAATAGCCGAGTGATCTTGTCCTTTTCACACTCGTTAAAATGGTTTTGAATTGACATCTAATCGGTGTTAGTTTATCCATTTTTTGAGCCGATTAGACTATTGTCGAAAAAGGTACCCCACTGGAGTCTTCTTTTATGCTTTTTCAGACTCTCTAAATATGAAAAACCATCGATCTTCCCTTCTCTGGGCTCATTAAACTTACATCGAAGGACGTTACCATTGTGTGTTCTATCAACCGCATTTGCATACCTTACCCATCAACCTTGTAACAGTTTGCTTCTGCATCTTAACACCTTTGGCCACTGGAGGATTTTTTCCGAGTATCATTTTCCAGAACATCAGTCTTGTCCTTGCGCCTTGAGCTTGTATGTTTTCCGTACTCATTCCTCCATTGTAACGTAATATTCCTTTATTATTTTTCAAAAACTATCGAAAAGAACAAAAAAAATCAAATATACCCCAAAAAGAGGATGGGAAAAGTATTTTCTTTATTGGCAGCATAATGAGTCACCCTTGGATGAAGCACATATGTCCATTTGATCATCAGACTATGGGATGTAGTACGACCTTAGGAATATTTTTCTCGCTATATAGAGTTGTTTCCTCCACCGTTTGGTTACTCTTCCAAACATATGGAGAGTTTGCGTTGCCTCCTGCTTCGTAGAATTATGATTAACAGATATGTTGCCCGAGTCTTATCACTTGTCGTGCTATTATCCAAGGGAAGTTTGTCACTGAGCCTGAGTCAGCCCCTCTGCAATATGTCTCTTGTCCACATACCCGTCCATCCTGAACGGCTGATCAAGTCTTTGTTCAAAATCATTGAAGCCTTCAGTCCGATCATCACGATTATAAAGTCCATAACCGACGAGCCGTCGAAGACCTCTGGGTAGTGCAGTCGTACACTCATATTACACTCCTACCCGAGTTTATAATATTTTGAAGTTGTTGCTCGAGCTCTGAAGTATAGCCATCAGGCCGAATCAACTTCTAGGAGTTGGATACTCTATATGTATATATTTCTGATTTCGAGATGTAGATCCACTGTGTATTATTCGTGGCTACTCTTTATAGTTATTTGACATGGATCTACAATGTATTTGATTGGTAGCCATGGTTCTATTTTATCCCGAGCATGGGTATGCCCGCCTTGGTGAGACATTTGTTATTTTGCAGACGGCACCTCCTGGTTCTTGATCCTTGGGCTCACTCATTCAACATATCAGTACAGATTGGTAAACGATTGGTAATGTATTTCGGTCATCAGATTCTCTTCTAACCTCACACATTAGGGGGCATCTGTTATAACCCTAAATTGCACTACACATGCTTACCTGGCATCAGGCCAACTCATATCCCTTCATTGCCAAAACATCTGCTGAAAAACCTCTTTGAAAATCCTCTTGGGTCAAGGTACACACGCCCTAACCCACTGTTGCATGCGGGTGAACACTGGCAGGCCTACTACAGCCTGTGTTTACCTAACAAAACACAAAAATAGGAAAGTTGTCGATGGGACAAAAATCTATGAGTCAGTTAACTGAAACTCCTGGCCATGCATGGCTGAGAGTTCGTCCAAAACCATAGCTCCTTCTAGCCTATAAAAGAAGGGGTAGGGGTACCATTTAGAAGAGGAAAATAATAAGAGAAGAAACTTTGCCCATTTGCCGAATCCATTGTCCCAACCCTTTAGCCTTTCCTCAAGCCTAAGGAGAATTAACACAAAGCAGTTGGAGGACAAAGAAGAGGAGGAGCCCAGGATTAGGATCAAGGAGCGGTGGTTGGTCTCGACTTTGATTGTAAGTTGATTCATTTTGAAAATAATAAAAGAATACTGTTCCCGTCCCAATGCAGGAGTTATCTATGATTTGTGTAATTTATGCTTAATTTCTAACCCTCAAGTAGAAAAGTAGCATGCATGCGTAGTGTTTCGTCTTGATTGCAGGTTAACTTTGGAAGGAGTAGCGCAAGTAAGCGGACAAAGCACAACGGAGGATCTACACCAAACATCAGTAAAAAGGTTAGTAGTTCTTTCCCATGCATGTATCATGAAAGAGGGGTTTAAGTTTTGGGTGGTAGGTTAAAAGGTGATTTCTTTACGGTCATAATCTGCATGCAAGTTTGACCCTAGTTTGCTAGTCCGTAGGGTATTTTTCCCAACAACAATTATCAAGGGAATCCTTGTTACTTCCAGTTGGGGAATTTGGATACTATTTATTTTTAAATTTAATTTAAATAAATTATTTATTTTTAAATTTATAATATAATAAAAATTTATTAATTAGCTAATATCATGAGAGACATTGAGCTTACCTTCTAATCTTTCTAATGCCTCTCTTTTCACCACATACTCCGACAGAGATTGAACTTACCTTCTCGAATGGCTCTCTTTTCACCACATACTCTGGGAGTTTAATTCCAAGGCAGATGAATTATCAAGGGAATCCATGTTACTTCTAGTTGGGGAATTTGGATACTATGAATTCATAGAAGGTGAAGAAGTAGAGGAAATGGATTTTTGGCTCTCAAAATTCCATGGCCCCAAGGAATGATAAATGAAACTCAACCCAAAATAGTATGACAAAAAAATGTTTTGGAATGATGTTATGTATAGAACTTAGTAGATTATATAGAGGGTATAAATTTTATAAAGGAAGGTCAATTATAAGACATATGAATCAGACCAGTTTTTCCTGGATCTCTCATAGTCCCATCACCATATTTCTCACACTCGGTAGGGCCTTGTAATGTAGGTGAGAAAATATCCTATACCTTAATTCATTGGAATTCGCAGTGTCATGAAATAATGCTAAATATGATTTTCCTTTCAATTTGTAGAGTCCTCCCTCTTGAACTCCAATCACCACAACATCATCCAAAATCTTTCCTCTAGGCCACATAAGAACTTTTCCATCAACAAATGAAATTGTGTAACCCTTCTCATCTAATGTTGAAATCGAGAGAAGGTTCTTCTTCAATCTAGGAACATAGAGAACTTACTTCATCTTCATTGGCTTTCCTTAGTTTAACTTGTAGGAGGATTATCCTACTCCTTTGATCGGATACTGATAGTCATCTCCCAATTTCACCGTGTGAAGTGAATCCTTATCAGTAAGGTTAGACAAGGAGTATTTATAACCTGTCATGTGCTAAGGAAGAGGAAACCATTCTAAGGAAGAGGAAACCAAATAAGGGATTGATTCTCCACGACTAAAACCAATTAGATGGAGATAGATTGAAGATTCATTCTTCTTTTATAACTTATGTGCACTTCCTATGTACCCATAGTTCCATCATGTTCAATAACTATGAATTCCATTGAAACATAAAGATCAATCATGTATGTTGCACCATGCTTAGAAAATCTTACGTCAAGGTGCCTCTATGGCTTTAGGTTAGGCCCTTATGGGAATTGAACCTTGACCAAGGTTGAAAAACTATTGGCTTTCCACCATTGGATCCAACCCCTTTGGACATATTGTTTTAAAAGAAAAAAAAAACACATATACTATTTTTATTTTTTTTAATTGAATTTAAATAAATTATTTCTTTTTAAATTTATCATATAATAAAAATTTATTAATTAGCTAATATCATGAGAGACATTGAGCTTACCTTCCAATATTTCTAATGCCTCTCTTTTCACCACATACTCCGAGATACATTGAGCTTACCTTCTCGAATGACTCTCTTTTCACCACATACTTTGAGAGTTTAATTCCAAGGCAGTTGAATTATCAAGGGAAGCCATGTTACTTCCAGTTGAGGAATTTGGATACTATGAATTCATAGAAGGTGAATAAGTAGAGGTAATGGAGTTTTGGCTCTCAGAATTCCATGGACCCAAGAAATCATAAATGAAACTTAACCTAGAATAGTATGACAAAAATATGTTTTGGTACGATGTTATGTATAGAACTTAGAAGATTATGTAGAGTGTATAAATTTTATAAAAGAAGGCCAATTATAAGATAGATGATTCAGACTGGTTTTCCTAGATCTCTCGTAGTCCCATCACCATATTGCTCACACTCGGTAGGGCCTTATAATGTAGGTGAGCAAATCTCCTATGCCATAATTTAGTAGGATTCACAATGTTGTGAATTAATGCCAAATACAATTTCCCTTTCAATTTGTAGAGTCCTCCCTCTTGAACTCCAATCAACACAACATCATCAAAAGTCTTTCCTCTAGGCCACATAAGAACTTGTCCATCAAAAAATTAAACTATGCAACCCTTCTCATCCAATGCTGAAATCAAGAGAAGGTTCTTTTTCAATCCAGGAACATAGAGAACTTCCTTCATCTTCATTGGATTTCTCGAGTTTAACTTGTAGGAAGCTTCTCCTACTCCTTTGATAGGATATTGATAGTCATCTCCCAATTTCACCTTGTGCAGTGAATCCTTATGACTAAGGTTAGACAAGCAGTCTTTATAACATGTCATGTGCTTGGAAGCACTATTGTCCACCAGCCAAATGTCACCTCCATGAGTCACAGTTCTTGTAAGGGATGAGATAAGAACATACTCCTCATCACTTGATTCATATTCCTTTGCAACCTTCTTGGGTGGCTCATCATCTTCAATTGTATGAACACAATTCCTTTTACCTCATTTGTTTTCCTTGGGTCTCTAAATGAGGGAACAATTCCTAGGAATGTGTCCCATTTTCTGACAACAGAAACATCTAATATTTGGGTTATTTCTTCGAATGTTCTGAAACTTCTTGGGTGAGGAGGGTTCTTTCGTACTCTTTCCTTTCCTGGTGTGGGCGGCTAGGGATTGATCATCATATGTCATCTTCTCTTCTCTTGCTTCCATCCTTTCTTCTTCTTGGTTGCAATATTCGCATATCCACGTCATCCAGATCCATGCATGACGTAGGCATTTAGATCATGGCAAGGAAAAATACACTGTGGATCCATGTCACAAGTGAAGACATAGTCACGACCAAGTAAAAATGTGGATCTATATCACAGTATACAAAGTGAGAGGACTCAATGCCCAAGTGATCTCTGAAATACTCATGAATAAATCCATCGCAACTTCAAATAAAATAGTGTTAAATTTTCTTTTTAAGTTAGTCTTTTGTATTACCTTTTATTTTCAAAGATCAAAATACATGCCATGAGTCCCATGCCATAGTTTCCAACAAAGGAAACCTATTTTCAGAGTTTCCAACAAAGGAAACATATTTGAACACCTGGATCGAATTGTGTGAAAAATTATATCGTGAGGATCAAAATTTGCAACCATATAACTATTTTGTTGTCTATTAACCAAACTAAGATATGAAATGAGCAAAAAACTATAGCATTTGCTTTCATTTTCATCTTGCAACATGAGGTTTTCTACTTCTCTAGTCATTCTGCTCATAAGTTTTCCATATGTAAGTTTTGGATATTTGATTTTTCTTACGCCTTTATGTATAACTGACATCTATTGTGTCATTTGGATGTCAGTATGTTGTAGTGGCCAGTGAAGCAATGCACGCCAAGTCTTCTACCTCTCCCACACTTAGTTACTGGCATCGTAACCTGCCAACGACGCCCATTCTCGATACTCTGTGGGAACTCATCTCCCTTTTGTCATCCCAGAAGAAGTCGGAGCTGTTGGACACGATAAGCAAGGGTAAGAAAGTTTCTATAGGAGAACCTGAACCTACACCTAAACTTGGCCGCAAAGGAGGGCTAGATAGCATGGCGAGTAAGGTCTCACAGAGTCATTACAATTTCGCAGCAGACGACATTGACATCATAGCCGACCGTTTCATGTCCACGATATATTTCCTTGAGAAGCATTTACACACTTGAACAAAATTGATGCTCTACAGTACACTGCTCAAGAGATCAATCCCTGATAGTAGAGTATTCTTCTACCTCAAAAACTTTTACAGAAGAAAAATAAATTGGGTTATGTTGATCACATTTCTACCTCAATTTATGTTCATCACATTACCAAATCAAGGAATGTTCATTGTAATGTTCATCATTGTTAACCCCAAAATGTGTCAATTTTTTTTTTACTAAGATATTCAAGTTACACAAATAACAAGTCAGAAAGTTAATATAATCAAATTCAACATCTCTACAATTTAATATGAAACAAAATAATGTAAACCCATAGAATATTCAATAATTATGAGTGACACCAAAATAACTTATAGCAATTTAATTTTCACAATTTACAAGCAAGCCCAATAACATAAGTCACATTAACAAAAATGAAACTAGCATCATCTAACCACCCAACATCCTACACCTAGACAGTTAGGACCTTCAAGACACATAAGAAGCACTCGTAATCCAAAATCATCCCCTATCTACTAAACATGACTCTAATTTTTATTTCATCATATCACATATATGCACATACATTACATCAATTCCTACTTATTCAAT
Organism: Picea engelmannii; assembly: GCA_009831015.1. Lineage (NCBI taxonomy): Eukaryota > Viridiplantae > Streptophyta > Pinopsida > Pinales > Pinaceae > Picea > Picea engelmannii. The sequence goes on from ML777780.1 coordinate 341,385, forward strand.
ACACATTTATAACAATCTCTTAGTACACAGAGGGTGCATCATTTAACATAATCCACAACAAATTTTACAAGGGTAACAAATTCCACCTTGCACAAAGGTTAGAGATAATATGAAGAAATCTTCCTCGTTTGATGATATTAATAGTGTGCCTTATTATATGTGAAACTCATGATGAGAGTGTTAACAAACTAAACATAATCACATGATATTAATCCTTGTGCAACAAAATCATTTCAACACACATTTTTTAAGGCAGTTTTCTATATTGTTACTTTATTAAATAAGACTTACGTAATATACATTCACTAAATAATCACATATTATATATACTAATCATGCAATATTCTAAATCTTATCAAAAAGATAACAACATATCCATTCACAATAAATATCCCCCTCTCTATATATAACATTCACAATAGATATTCCCCACACATATATATTAATTAGTAAATAATAATGAATACGTAATTATTGTGGGATGACCCTTATGATATTACCTATTATCCATTCACAATAAATACCCCTCTCTATATATAACATTCACAATAGATATTCCCCGCACATATATATTAACTAGCACAGCGGCAAAGTGGCTGGTGAACGCCGGCTAAAATGTATGGATAGGTGAAACACGAGCTGAGGAAATCTAAAAGTTAATTTTAAATGTGGTAATTCCAAAGGTTAATCAGTTAAAAGTGGCAATCATATGGTGGTACAGTAATTTCTTAGTATGATTAGGTAAATGTTAAAAAGTAAACAAGTTAAATGATGCATTCAAAAATACAAGGAAGTTATGAAGAGTAAATCACATTTATTGATTTGGGAGGACGACCAGCATCTTCAATTGTTAGCCATCAAATTAGAATTTTAGATTAAAAGGTGATTAATTGTGCCCATCTCCAATAGGTATACACCTTTCGACGTAATTAGTAAATAATAATGAATACGTAATTATTGTGAAAAAACCCTTATGATATTACCTATTAAAAGTGTAGTACTCAACGTAATTAGTGTGGGAAGACCTTCATAGTATTACTTTATGGTTTATCAACTACTTACATTACTTGTTCTCTTACCATAAAATAATTAGTGCAACTAACACTTGGCAAAATATGTATTAATCTAAAATGCAAGGACATCATAAATTTGGTTCAATGTAATTTTACATAATCATGAGGTGCAACATCAATCACATGCAGCTAATCAAGTTCTTAGTAGAAAATAGAAAATTTCATTGTATTCTCTAAACACATCAAGATTTGTTTGCGTGATAGCACTCCTACCTTCGGTTAAGGCTCCTGGAAATTTATAAATTATTGAACATTGTTTGGTGTATATAAAGAAATAATGGTCGATAATTAATTGAAATCTTTATTATAGATCTTGGTAAGGTAATATATCGCCCTTTAAAAAACTTAGAGTTATTACCTGTATATACTTATTAGTCCCTGTCCATGGCTTCAGGTACTATATAAATCGATTCTTCCTTTTGCACGCAAACCAAAGAAAACTTTTAATCAAAGTTTTAAAACAAAACCAATGTGTTATCCTAAGTATTAATAATATCAGAATGGAAGTCTTGAAAATATACTTAATAATATCAGAATCGAAGTCTTGAAAATTTTTGTTTTGAAGTAACCTTTTATTCTAAGTTTTTGTCTTATTAGTCCCTGCCTCTAATCAAGGCGGGCACTAGCTTTCCCTTGGCGGTCAAATATGGTTGACCGCCTATTAATAGGTTTGTTTTGTTAAGCAGAAAGGAGTATACCTATTGATAATGGGCAGATTTAATAGGTGTTTAGTGCTTAATAAGTTTTTTATGGACAAGATTAAATATGGCTGGAATATTCTTAGTAGTTACACAAAATAAATGGCTGTGATTGCAATCATTAACTTCCTAGCTATTATAAAGACATCCGTTTATGTGTTTACTTTTTTACATTTACGTAATAATATTTAAAAATTACTTTGATAGCTAACTGATTGCCACGTAAGTGATTAACAGAAATTAAAATATTAACACCACGTAAGTGATTAACAGAAATTAAAATATTAACACCAGATAAATGAAACTCAACTGTTTATTTGTTAATCAATAATAAAATTTAATATATTCTTTTAAGGATTCGTTTCATCTTATGAACCTTTCGGTGTTCATTTAGCTGCTGTGCTAATTATATTATTTAGTTGGTTTTGTAGACGGAATCAAATATAATGCATTGAATAAATAAATAAATAAATAACGTATATTTCCAATTACCTTCATTTATTGAACCTAACCTAATTTTTAAGTGAAATTTCTTATTATCTTGATTTAGTTTTTAAATAAATTCATTTTAATGTTTATTAAATATTAAAAATCATAATCTTGATTCGTTTAAAACTAGTTGATGTAACATTATTGCCCCACTGTATGTTATTTGTTATTTATTTTTATGAAATGTAATGATTAAAAAATGAATTTAAAAAATCAAATTTATAAATTTGTTCGTTTATGACAGTTGCAGTGGATGATGCCATCCCCAATGGGGATTAAAAAATGAATTTAAAAAATCAAATTTGTGAATTTGTTTATTTTTTACAGTTGTTGCAGTGGATGATGCCATGTCCAGTGGCGTGGCAAGCTGCATGCACAACCACAACTACTCACCGCCTTGCATAGATTCATGGAAAAACCTTACCCTGAAACATCGGTATTTCTGGAGAAGTATTTTGTGCATGTGGAATCAGAAAGAAGTCTTCTTGCATAATCATTTAATTCTACTTTGAGATTTCTGCAATTTATTTTTACAGTAATTACACTCATTTATGAGTAACTACCGTGAATTTATTTTTACAGTAATTACACTCATTTATAAATAGTTACAGTGAAGATGCCACGTTCATGACTCGACGTTCTTGGCTGCATCATGACCTGTTCCAATTGGTTTGTTTCTTGAAAGCCTTAAGTGATGGTTATGGCTTCGAACCTGGCCAAGAAACGAAGCTTCATTGTTAATTTCTCTTTATTTTCCCTTCTTCTACTAATTTCTTCAAGTCTCCAATCTGTTACAGTTACATAGATTACAGTTGCATAGATTTAACATGACATCAAACTGTAGTTCTGATTGGTAAACCATCAATGAAATACGAAAATACTAAAAAAAAAAATAGTTCATAAATATATGCATATATCAGTCACTAAAATTGAAAATACTGATGTCACTACAATGTAAAATTAAATTGAATCTAAAATAAATTAAAAGTGTCAATCTATTGAACCTCAAACCATGCGAGTAAGAGATAGAGATAGTTTACGCAATTTGTTGTTGGATTGAACCATAAATAGAAATGTTTCGTTGAACCATTGATATAAATGTTTGTGTGCACATTTCCTAGGAACTCCATATCAATTTTGTCATGCCCCTCACCTGTAGAATATACTGCACCATATGTCCCCCAGGCAGACCATTCGCTTCCCAGCTCACCATATTCTAAGACGGAAAGGTGAACATGTATGATATTATTGAAAACCAGGTATATTTGGAAAGCTCCAGGTTTTGTTTATGTTTACAGGAAAAATCCTACATATGTGTTTTGCTAAATTTCTAGGATGTTGATCTTTATTGTATTGGTTAGGCCGCAACTGTCATCAGGGTAATGATGTTCAGTTGTCCGTTGTATTGGTTAGACCGCAACTGTGATCAGGGTAATGATGTTCAGTTGTTCCTACATAAAAACCAGTCTTAATCGTGATACTCCCTACAGAAATACTTACAGGAATCAAATCAATAATGTCAAATCATTGTTTGTTTATGACATTTGTTCTTACATAAATACCTTTTTAGTGACACACCCTGCCTTTTCAATGACACCTATTGTATTTTAAGTGACAGGTGACTTCTTAATAAAAAAATTTGACACTCATCATAAACATTATATATTATTTATTTCACCTTCTAACCAAACATATTTAATAAGTCCAGTAGGATTACAACTTTGTAATATTCTCACTTCTAGATCCGATGGCCCGCTCCAGAAAATTTGAGTTTCCTAGCAATTTAATCGTCCTTGATCCTAATTTGGAATATACGTAGGGTTAAAAGAATCGTTACACAGATATTTTGGTTTGTCACGTCTTGGAATCATTAATTCCAATGACTGTATTCACTATCAGTACCTTCTAAGTTTAATTACAATATTGAAAACCGAGTCTATCACCATTCATCACTTGTTCATTGCATCGATTTTGAATTGCGTAGCTATGTTTCGTTCCTCTCTGGTTGAAGGGTTTACTCGATTAGCTCTGGAAAGGAGGATTATCGTTGCAAAGAATCTCAATCCGAGCTATAATAGACTCCACCGATGAGAAGGTAAGCTCCATGGTTTCCATAGCTTGTTAGTTCTTTTTTCTAAATAGTTTGCATCATACATATTGCTTGTTTTTTCAACCAAAATTGTTTTCATTGTTGTGATTTTATCCATAGGGTTCGTCACAGGATTAAACGAGTGGCTTTCCAGAACCGAGCACCATGTTCATCACCCATGTGCTCACAAAGGGTTATGATTTATGCTTAAGATCTTACTAATCTCGTAGGGACCTTCTTATTGCATTGTGACTAAATCTCTTAAATTACAAAAAAGTAATGAATTCACCAGTGATGATCTCTATCGAGTGGAAGGCATCGGTTAGTGGCTCTGCAAGAACTTCCGGAGGACACCTCACTAGCAAGAAAGCACCTGACCCTACCCTACGTCTTCCTGGTTGAAGCAATGGGTTGGTAAGAGCAGGCAACACCCCCTCTGAACGTAAAGTTAGGGTTCTTCACTTAACCCTGATTCCAACACTTCTTCGGCACCTCTCTTTCAAAGAATCAAAAGGGCATAGAGATGTTGCAGATAAAAGGGATTTGTTTCTTTTCAGTTTAACTAGGTCGACCGCCTATAACTCATGAACGAAACTTTGGGGATCTGTTTCATGACACTACTGCCATCTCTTCCCAGCACACACCGCGGTTGAATTTTGAAAGCTATCGCCTTTGAATTTGAATCTCAGCCAACGGTATCAAATGTTTTTAAGCACCTTCTAGGCTTCGACTTACTGCTTGATTTTTGATATATTACACATCTAATGTATTTCGTAGGTTCGTATTTAATATATAGTTATAGTGTATGGTAGGATATATTGTCCTAAACTTTCACTATTTGGAATGCATTTGTATACACATAACTATATATAATGTTGAATCATAGACTCTTAATATAGTAGTCCACTCTTAGCAGCAGCGGATATGTCAATCTTACTCAGTGATATTTTGAATTTAAGGGATACAAGTCATCCATATAGTGGATGGTTAAAAATTTACATAATGACATAAAAATCCGTGATTCCTTTGAACTTATTGGTATGTAATTGTATACAAGTAATTTTATAATGTAGATTCATTTATAATGTAGATTCATTTATAATGTAGATTCATTTATAATGTAGATTCATAGATTATCTTGTAAAACTAAAGATGGTATTCCTCTCGCGGATATGTAGATCTTACTTGTTTGTACTACTTTAATATGTGCATTCTGAAAACAAATAGATGTCATTTTTTTTTATTTATTGGTATGCAATTGTACATAGGTAATTAAATTACAACATCCCCTGAAATTACAACGTCCTTATATTAATTTTTCAGGCAGGGACTAGCTGCTTTGCAGCTAATTTCCTTGTTTAGTGTATGAATCAGTTTTCCCATTTTTTATTCATGGAGAAGGCAAGTAACCCAAAGTTATTCAATATCATTTGTTTTTTGCAATTTCATTTGGTCTTTTCCCTAAGTTTTAATTTAGACATCTTATTTGGCCTCTTATCGAGGCAGTCTTTATATTAATTTTTCGAGACAGGGACTATCTGCTTCACAACTAATTTCCTTGTTTAGTGTATGAATTTGTTTTCTCATTTTGTATTCATGGAGAAGGCAAGTAACCCAAAGTTCTTCAAGATCATTTGGTTTTTGCAATTTCATTTAGTCGTTTCCCTAAGTTTTAATTTAGACATCTTATTTGGCCTCTTCTCGAGGCAGTTTTGATGCCTATCATTTGGGACTACGTGTTCTGACTCCTGTCAACACTCCTATCATTTGTGGGCTATGTGTTAGATGGTTCCCTTCAAACCCTCCTTTATATGCTCCTTCTCTTTCTTCCCCATGAAAATGAATTCACCATATGTTCCTTCTTCTTTCAAGTGAAAATTTATTCACCATACCTTCTACTTCCCAGTGAACCCAGTGCTAGTAAATGTGTCACCTTTAGTGCTAGTTGTTTTATATCCAGTTATAGAGGTGGAGAAAGAAGCATCATGTGGTCTTCTCCTCTTTAGGCGGCGGATCTTCAATCAACGATTCTACAAGCTGCTCTAGTCCAGGCGGGGAAGCTTCAGGTAGTTCTTCAAACCCACCTCGATTATGAACAAATTGAATACTTGCAATTTTTGTCTTAGAAAAACCATTTATTTGTGGCATACCCACAAATTATGGGATTCTGATACAGGTAACGTCTTTTGCATAGATTATGCCTAAACTTTGAAAATAAAATATCGTCGTTTATCATTGGTATTTCTATCTTAGATGAGCTAACATTGTGTAATAAACCAATATATAAGAATCAATTAATATGATGTGTTTAATTTGTAAGAGGAAACATGCAAATAGGAAGATGTGACTATGAGGGAACTAATTCAATCCTATAGAATTTGGATGGCACCGATCTCCCTTGAATCATGTAAGCATATGGAGAAACAAGCCTAGATAAATAGAATCAAGTATTTATTTTTATATATCTAACAACTTGGACTTACATGGACAAGAGAAGGAATTGCAGGCATCTATAATCCACGTCTCCTAAAAAAAGCTCAGTCTCTTGCTCCACCTTTTGATTTGCAAAGGAAGCAAAATTGCGTTGGCCTGGAATGTCAACAAGACATGAATAACTGGGAAATATCATCCAATTCCTTTTTTCCAAGTACATAAGGCAACGAATAAAAAAGGAACCCAATGCCAACAAAAATTATGACTTTCGGGGATGCAAATGCCAACACTATACATAACAGAAATGATGGAAGAATATACATTAAATTTAATCCCACAATGTTGCACGACCGAGGCATGGTTGGATTCTTGATCCTTCACCATATAAAAGATACAAATTCCAAAATATTTCCATGAAAGAGAACATATAACTTTGTGTACCTATGTACTCTTGGAAGCTCAACCATGACAGCAAAAATGCAATGGAGGCCAGAAACAAAATATGCAACAGAGGGGTACCATTTCAAGACCTGATGTCGAAAACCTGGGATAACATTCCTCTGCCTATAAACCCAATTTGTTGGACTGTATCACTACTCATTTCTGCCTCCAACATCCCCATATTTGACAAAGAAGAAGCTTCCTCCATTATCCACCTCATCCAATCCCCATGTAGGAATTTTTCCATGTTTGAAAAATATCCATCCTCCCATTGGATCATATCAAGCTCCACCAATTCATTGAGAGTGAGGAGGAACCAAGTATCCCAATACCATCGCTTAAAAAGTTCCTTACGAAAGGTCTTCCTGGGATTCCTCTACCTTTAGTGCAAGGGTAGTGCTAGGAGGCTTCAACCAATGATTCTGCGGGCTGCTCTAGTCTAGGCGAGGAAGCTTTGGGAAGTTGTTCTACAGGAAGCTCTTCATCTCCAGGTAGAGGACCTTCAGCCGGTTCTCCTAGCGAATTCTCTTCTTTAGCTGAAGCAACTTCAACCAACGGTTCTCTGGGCTGCTCCACTCCAAGCGGGGAAGCTTCAGGAAACTGTTCTCAGGGCTCTTGCTCTACAATGAAACATGTATATTAGCATAATTCACTAAACTAGATCATATGGGGAAGAAGTATGATAGCTCCATCAATGTGATTTGGCGCTCATAAGCAGCGATGAAGGACATAGAGGCTGAGAAAAATCGGATATAGCAGAGGAGTATATGGTGGGAGATTCAACTTTCCCTTATGCTTACATGATACCTACCTTTTGCCTGGCATTTCCATATACTTCAGATGTTGAAGCTAGAGTGACTCTGTTCGAAAACCCATTCTCCCTGCGACCATGGTACCCTCCTCTAAATATGATTATGTGAATTCTCAAGGATACCAAAACAATGAGCGGCTCATCCCCAAATTCGGAAATTCTTTCGGTGATCGAGAAATTGGAAAGATTCTTTACTTTTGTATCTACTCTTGCCTTTCCCGTTGTTGTGTAGCAGGCTATGGCTCCGCTCTTGGCTTTCCATCTACCTCTACTTATTGCTTGGGTGTTGCTTTCCCTGATGATGGTGGTGTTGGCTTTACTTCTTCCCTTGATGCGGTTATGTTTTCTCTTTACAATTGCTATATATCCCACCCACAACCACTTGCTTTATATGATTAATCTGCAATCAGGTGGAGATGGGAAAACGTTGGATTGATATAGCAGAGGAGTAGATACTCTAACTAGCTTCTTACTTCCTACACAATCTGGTTCATGCTTCTGCTGGTGTCTGAATTCACAATACTTCCAAAACCTTTATTCGGCTGGTGTCTGGATGCATGAAAGTGAACTAGTTCTTTCTCAAAATTCCATTTCGATCATATGTTTCCATGCAATTAAAGAGACAAGTCTTGTCTACCAGGAGCATGATTTCCACATACTTCCCATGAAAAACCGTGGTATGATAGATGGAGGAAAGATTGGGAACCGTCATATGGACACGCGTCACTTGACGTCACAATACTTCCAAAGCTTTTATTTGAATGTTATGGTTAGATTTACATTTACTTTTGCATGATCGTGTATTAATTATTTGACTGTCCTTTCTACCAAGAGGTACATAATGAGAGGGGCATGCAAGGAGAGGCTGTAATGTATGACTGTTATGGTAAGATCTACATTTACAATTGCATGATTATGTATTAATTGTTTGACTATCCTTGCATTGGTAGCCTATATCTCTTGGTTTTTGTTCATATTTGAATTCAATACCAAATGAAATTCATAAAAAATTCAACAATGAAAAAAAATTGCAATTGGTATCATTTTACGAGTAATCTTATTCATAAACTTATGATTTCTTTAATAAACTGGTATATACACTGAGTGTTCAACCAATTCTAATAAGTCAGGTCGGACCTTGAACCACTTTTAAAACATTGATATTGCTAAATTATATCCATGAAATCAGACCAGATCATCAACTTTCGACTTCTGACTTTGTTTTGTAATGAGATGTTGTACAAAATGTAAGTTCAGGGATACCAATCATAACAAGGGGTGATGAGGGTTGTGTGAATGGGCTCCTCCTTGGTTGGCTCCTCTTGTATTGTTCTATTGATCGTTGTTAAAGCTCTATTTTTAGTCCACTAATCCCCTTTGTTTGCTCACTTCAGTCCACTAATTGTTAAGGTGTTGTATGTGCTCGATATAGCCAGAGAAGGAAGGTGATGTCATCGCACTAGGGTTATGTTTTTGCTAAAGCTAAGAGTAAATCCAACCATCTAATAAATGAATTAGCTAATCTTTGTAAATGCATTATGTTCAATTATTATGTGATCCATGCAAAAAAAATGATTTAAAGGCGGAAATGTGCATCTGTGTATCTATATGATGACATTTCCCATGAAACAGTTTTATAACTTGACATAATTGGTGTTTAAAACTATGCCTTCTATATCGATTGTAAAATTTAAAGGTGGAAATGTGTATATGTGTATCTATACGATGGCATTTCCCATGAAACAATTTTATAACTTGACAGAATTGGTGTTTAAAACTGTGTCTTCTATATCGATTGTAAAATTGTTGCTCCTTCAGATTGTTGTATGATTTAGTTATTGGATTACTGAGAGTGGGGGTGAATCAGTAATAGAGAAATTTAATATTTTTTAACCATATAATCCAAGTGTTATATCAATGAATCATTATCATCCAATAACTTCATAGTAAATAAGCAATGAACAAATGAACAATCATACACATACACAGTACACCAGTGTTTTACTTGGAAACCCAAATTGGGAGAAAACCACGGAATGATTTTTCTTATATGTCTTGAAGAATTACATTCATTGGAAGCACCAACTTCTTTTGTTTTCCAGTTGCAACTGGAACGAGGCTCCAACCCCCTAGTTTCTCAGGCTACAACCTGAAGGAAGCTCCAACTCCCCAATTCTCTGGCTACAACCAGAAGGAGGCTACAACCCCCTATGTTCTTCAACTACAACTGGAAGGTGGCTACAACCACATGTCCTTTCCTCGTCCAACCGCCCTGAAGTAGAAGTAGAATTATGGAACCACTGTCAAACTACCACTATGATATATACCGCTGTAAACTTGTACCAATAAATATGAACCATGCATCAACCTATACCTCAACCTATAATCAACCTGTACCATAAACAAGTGCATCAACCATGCACCAACCTGTACCAAACAACTTGTAATCAACCTGTACCATAAACAGGTGCATCCAACCATGTACCATGTATGTACCAATCATGTTTCAACTACTCATCAACTATGACTCACCAATATGTACCAACATAATCAACTATAAACCTCATGTATGTGTCAACTCATCAACTACTTGTCTCAACCATGTACTCAACATGTACCTCAACCAAAAGCCCTCATCAATTTCATCATCCAAATCTGATTTTTAGCTCTGTAATAGACCTGGTGTATATGATCACATTCCTACAAACCTTCCTTAACTTTAACAACAAGAGACTATCATTTTCATCAAACTTTTCTTTAGTCTCACATGCCTAGTTTTGGATTAGTCAACAACCCTAAATTGAATTAATCATAACTTTGAACATGTAATGTATAAATATATGAAATGGATACAAAATGTTCTTCAGTGTGTTTTATGCAATTCCTCCAGGTGTCACTATTTGGAACCTCTTAGAAAAAGGAGTTATAGCAAAAATGGCATACCTTGCTGCATTCTGACTTATTCTAGAGACCAACCTTGTAGAGTGTGCCCCGCACGAAATATTCATTGAATTGATCTGAAAATGGTTACACAACATACTACATATTGTTCCCTAACCAACACATTTGGCTTCACTGAATTTGGATCTGTTATGAAAATGTTATGACGTTTTTACCCGAAACACCCGTTTTTGACTAGTTTCAGGACTAGCCACAAACCCTATTTTCCACGGATTATAACTCCCAAAATGCAACGAACCACAACATAATTTTTTTACCATATATAGTTGGGTATGTTTTCTCAATGGAATAGCAATTTCACGGTCTGAATCATTATATAAACAAAGTTATAGCGAAAATGGTGAGATGACCTGTAAATAACATACCTTAGAAAGCACCATCAAAAGAATTTATCCTTCCTTGCATTTCATCCTTCTTTTCTTCACCTTCCCTTAGAAATTCGGCTTAGATATCCTTGGTTACCTCAAACACCTATAGATATTCAATATTCTCAAGTGTAATTAAAATTAGAGAGCCTTGCCTCTTATTTATACTTTCGAAGTAGCTTCCTTAAAAACATCTTCTAGGTCACTTGGCCTACTTTCCTTATTTTAGGGTTAACCCACTTCTAATTTCTACATTAAATTTATTATTGAAATAATTTATTTTGTATTCACTTTGAATTATAATACACTCATCACTTCACTTTAATATTTACCTTTTAAAATCTCTTAAACCACTTTGACTACTTTGACCTTTTGGGGCTTCTAGATGACATATGAGGGTCCTCCAACTTCGTAAGGCCATAACTCTCAAACCGTGAGGAGTTATGTGACATTCCACATACCACCAAAAATGGAATGGCATGTAATATCCATATAGAATAGTATTACCTTAACATATAGAAAAAATAATACTGTTATCCATCAAACAAACTTGGGTCCATTACCCAAACCTGGGTTCTCCAACTTCACATGGTCATAACTCTCTAACCGTGAGGAGTTATGTGACGTTCTACATACCACCGGAAATGGAATGACAAACACTATCCATATAGGATAGTTTCCCTAAAAAATTCACTATCCTTCATCTCATTATTCCACAATTAAGCATAGGTTCTATTACTCCACAAAGCGTCTTCCCGTGAGGGCTTTCACCATAAGTGGACCACTTTGGAGTTCATCCATATTTACTTCTTATCAACCATGACAAATAATAATGAGTCATATTTACATCAAACAATATTGGGTCCATTACCCAAACCTTTTTGCTATGGGGATTTCTTCAAGGGTTGACATCAATGACAACCAACCTTAATCAACATTAGTTTACAATTAGCATTCATTTCATGCCTACCCAGAAAGAATTCTATAACATTAAAATATCTTACCTATTTTTCCTGTAAATGATTAAATAAACATTGCCCATGTACCTATTTTTTATAACTGACAGAATTGGTGTTTAAAACTATGCCTTCTATATCAAATGGTATTTATAAATTTTGTTTCAAAGTTCATAAATGATTCAAGAAGGCCTACATTAAAAACCCAAGGCCAAGTTCCATATTTAATTTATTCACGTACAATAATTCTTGCAAACTGGAGCTAGAAACCTATTTTTCTCTCTGTAACGTCATTGGCTTGAATTACAGTTCTTGCTACTATCTCCCTTCTTGGCAGGGACTTGTTGCTCCACAACTCCCCTTGTTAAACAAGATTACTAAATTAAATTTCTTTTATCAAATATTCCTAAGTCCCATAAAATTTCCTAAATCAGAAGAGTTTCATTATCGTAGATCTTGAATTTACAATAGATCTCTAGAACAAAACTAAACATTCTTACATCCTAAAAGAAGATTTACACCATAGATCTTGAATTTACAGTAGATCTCTAGAACAAAACTAAACATTCTTACATCCTAAAAGAACATTTACACCTTAGGAATTCAATCTAACATTTGTCAAGTTCTACCATTATTCTATTATTACATAATGAAGTGTAGATCCCAGATATCACTTTAGTTTATTATTTCTTTCCTTCTATAATATTTTCTTGCACGTAAATGATAGACATAAATTTTTAGAAGAATATATTTGATCAATAACTAAATTAGATCTCACTACACAAGTTCCATAATAATACATTTTAAGAGAAAACAAAACTCATATAAATTGATTATATTAAAGTCCTTGCAACTTAAATCTAAAAATTACATTTCTGAATATATGCATTTTAACTTTTAAGTGAAAACAAAACTCATATAAAATGAATATATTAGAGTCCTTGCAACTTAAATATAAATATTACGTTTCTCAATATACATAAAATTCACTCAAATAATTTAATTACATGACTTGCCTTGTTTGGATTTAAGGTAAAACAATTACATAAAAATTTATTCTTGATAATTACCATTATCGAAGGAAATGAATATTGGGGTTGTGTCGTTTAATGGGATTTCACATGCATCTATTGCCAACATTGTGTCGCCTTCACCGAGACTACATCAATCCTTGACAAACTTGTTGATCAACTGAAGGACTCACCGAATGCCTCCCAACCAATGCCAAGTGTACTCTCTTTCCCCAATGCCCCTGTGAGCTGCAACAGAGTTGTATAGAATCAACTCTAACACTAGCATTTGTGTGCCTGCTCGCAAGCGTGAGGTTCCCACCTCTAATGCTACAACAGGTCCAACATGCAATTAGAATACATTTCTCAATATACATCAAATCCATAAAATCCTCTCAAATAATTTAATTACATGACTTGCCTTGTTTGGATTTAAGGTAAAACAATTACATACAAATTTATTCTTGAGAATTACCATTACTAGACGAAATAAAGATTGGAGTTGCATCGTTTGATGGGACTTCACATGCATCTACTGGAAAAATTGTGTCTCATTCGTTGAGCTTGCATCAATCCTTGCCGAACTTGTTGATTAATTGAAGGACTCATCGGATGCCTCTCATCCAATGCCAAGGGTACTCTTCTTACCCAATGGCCCCCCAAGCTGCAACGGAGTTGTATGACCAACTCTATCTCTATCATTGGTGTGCCTGCTCATAAGCGTGAGGTGCCCACCTCTAGTTCTACACTGGGTCCAACACGCAACTAGAATAATCACAATTCAAAGGGGTCGTCATGACGACCATCTAAGAATAGGGAAAAATTGTGATCATTTCTCTTGTTCCAAGACCTTTCTTTTATAACTCTCCTCCATGCTCATGAAATTATCAATTAAAAATATAAATAAATTATTTCCCTCATCCATTTTCTTACTTTCCTAAAATTACCCTTGATGTTACTTAGTTTTTACTCAAGATTCCCTATCTTTTATGGAATTCTTATTTTTTTCCTAGATGTTTCCCATTTTTCTTGTTTCTTAGATTTTCCTCTAGATGTTTCATTTCTTTTATTGTCTCTTGTATTTTCCTATATATATTTCCTTACTTTTATTTTCTCTTATATTTTCTCCTCCACTTTCCATTTCGTTAGATTTGTCTTGTATTTGAATTTCCCCATTAATTAAATTTATAAATTAAAACATGCAAAATTTGGACTGAAGCTCATTTCCTAGATGTATTAAAGTTTTAATTTCACTTTCAGTCATATTACTAAGTATTTACATCTTGACTCTTTTAATAAATCTTTACTCTTTTTCTAAGGTATAATTGTAATTTAGTATTTTACTAAATGTCAATCACTAAGGACTTTTACATGTACCATGCCCTTAAATAAATTTCACTTTTACATGTACTTAGTCATCAAGTAGTTTTTATGAGAATGTTAAGTGTACCATGTATGCCCTCCCCCTCAGGACATACTTTCATACTCCAAGGGTGTCATGCGTCATGCTCTTCAAGCGTTCGACTTTGAGCATTGGTAAAGTGACGCAACTTGTAGAGACCTTGTTAACTCATTCGTTTCCCCTAATTGTGAGACTAATAGCCGTTGAGGAATAAGGCCTCCAACTTATTCTGCACCCCTTAGTTTACCTCGTGAGTGACTGAGTTCACGAACTACCCTCATGACGGGAGTGCTAGTAGGTGGAATCGGGGATGTTGTTCCACCTCTCCTCATAACACTAGTTTGGCTCTATACAACCCAGTTACTCCTTTGTGAGTTGGATCGACAAGCATGATCCTTGTGCCTTCATCCACTAACACATTTCCTTATCATTAAAGACATAAATAAATCCAACTACATAAACCAATTCATTAATTAAGACCTACTCCATGACTCAGTCTGGAGTCTTAGAGTGTTGTTGACGATACTTGCATCAACGCATCATTAAGTTTCTTGTCACTCAAGAAACTTGTTAGAAACATATGCAATTAATCACAATCGATCTCATGTACATTTTGTTTTGGTTTTTGTAAGTAACTTTTCTATAAAAATCCTTTCAAAGTAAAAAATTACAGCATCGACTATTTAGCCTAGACTGTAATTACTGAATTGCCCCATGGGGAAACCAATTCAGCCAACCTCCCAGTTCCCAAACCATTGTTTCAAAAACTATTCATAAGACATCATTAAGCATCTGGAGTGGAATCGCCCCATGGGGAAACCAATTCACCCATAGTACTATACCCTCTAAGACTGATATAAGACAAACATAACAGATTATAACTAAAAGTGACAAGTGAAAAAATATGATCAGAAGAACCAACAGGCCATGTAGAAGGACACTTGTGTTTCTTAGGTTGTAGGCTTGTAACGTGGCGTCGTGTCCAATGGAGTTTCCTTGAGCATTGGAGTTGTGTCTGGTGTTGCATCCTCCACCAGAGACCTGTGCAGAGCTGGGACCAGTATCGGTTGTTCATTCCCTGGTGAAATTGGTGTCACTTCTGAGGGGTGGCACGAACCGTGCAATGCTGAGAGAATCTGTAGGATTTGTGTCCCCTTCCCATCCAAGACTTCCAATCGAAAACATAGGTATTCCACTTCTTGATGCACTTTGAACACCAGGCCTTGCAGAATTGCAAGGTCGTCTTGTACCTTTGTGCAAGTAGCACAGTCTGAGAAAGAGTGGGGTTGCTCCTGATGTTTTCCATGGTCACCGATGAAACCTTTGCTTGGAGATTGGACAGGTGGCAATTGCACTGCCGAAGGCGTGGGAGCAGAGTTCTCAGGAGAATTGGGAGGAGCGCTCGGGGTGGGATGTGAAGACGAGGCTCGGTCTGGTATTGGCCTTGGGTTGAAGCCCAATGAATTCCCCAGGAGGTTGAACCATTCAATTCTACAAGCATATGGCGAGGAGAGAGGCGAGAGACCACTGAGATTATGGGTAGACTTCTCCAAAGAGGTTGGGGAGGAGGGTGATGAGCTATGCGAGGGTGCAGGGGTAGGTGAGGGTCGAATTGCCAAGCGTAGACGATTTTTTTTTCAATATGAACTGCGTTTGGAATTCTCTCGTAGTATCATCTTGGCTGGAGAAGAGCAAACGTAAGAAGGCATAAGGAAATGGCAAGGAAATCCAAAGAGCACCAGAGGAAGGTGCAAACCACGGGATGGCACTGACAAAGAAGAATGGAAAGGGAGATGATGCTGGTGAGCTTCATGGTTTGAATACCACCAAGAGGGGAGGACACTCATGCGTAGAGGTGACCAGAGTAATGTCGGATCCATCGAATGGACGAGAGGCTAGAGCAGAGCACACTATGATTAATGGCTCTCTGGTAGCAATGAATAGTCTTTAAGTTCATGGTGTTGGAGGTAGGGAGGGGCACGCGCATGTCACGTGGTTGTTGCCTCATTGACATTTGCCATTCCCATCCTTGCGGCACTTGTCCTCCACTAACACCCCATCCTAGGGGATCTCATCTACATTTATTCACCAATCTCATGAACTTAATATAACTAATTCCATATTTTAACTTGAGCAATCAAACAAAATAGATTTTGAATGTCATCATAGCATTTATTAACCAGGTCCTTTGCAAGCAACACCCTCAAAGAATAAGTTTTTTTTTTTTCACAAGTAATCAGATAAAACGGGGCACTACATTCATCACATTGCAACATCTATTTTTTTTCATCACATTGCAACATCCAATTTTGTTTGTCACATTGCAAGGTTGATTTATGTTTGACACATTGTGAAAAGGAAGTTTTGGCAAGTTTTATGAAAAACTTTCTAACAAAGTTTTTCCTTTGTCATGAAGATAAGAACTTTGAACCGATGTGTTGTATCACATGAAAGGAAACTTATCTATGATGTGATGTGTCACAACTAAATAATTTTTCATGAGCCAAAAGTTTATTTTGTGCGACATAAATTTTTTCTTTCTCATGATGTTTCAGACTTAAAATATCTTTCCTCGTGACATTTGATAGTAAATCATCTTAACTTTGTAGATGATGATTTAAACTTGTTTGAAGGAAATTGATAACAAATCAACTTGAGATAAAGAAGTTCCATAGTAGACTCTAGTATACTGGAATANTATATATATATATATATATATATATATATATATATATATATATATATATATATATATATATATATATATACAGTTTCTATGGGAGAACCTATATATATATATATATATATACAGTTTCTATGGGAGAACCTAACCCTACACCTAAAACTGGTTGCAAAGGAGGGGAAGATAGCGTGGCTAGTTAGGTCTCACAGAGTCATTATAATTCCACAGCAGACGACATTGATATCATAGTGATGCAGGAGCATCGTTGGCAAGAGCACAGAGGTAGGACCACTCATTACATGGGAGTTCTTCCAGAACCTCAACGCTAGCAGTCCAGTAGGTTTTTCGAGGCACGCCTGAACTCAGTGCCATAAAAACTTTGAGACATGCTTGAACCCTAGCTCTGGATTGACAATGGTCTAAGATAGCCAGTAGATTAAGTTTAGAGTAGATAAGTAGGTGGGGAAAAACCCTAAAAATCCCTCTGAGTTAAATAGAGGTTTTGTACGCCCAGATAGGGTTAGCTGCAATATAGAGGAAAAGTAGTCGTAAGAGAACTGCGAGTTGGCAAGAGATTTTAGTTTTTATTTGTTGTAAATTAAACGTATTTTGTAGCCATTTTGGCACTTGTGAATATAACAGAGGAAAAATTGATCCAAATGCACGGTGTGTGAACAGTGTTTGCAATTTTCTTGTCATTCTGTTTTTATGAAAAAGTGGATGAATCTCAATAGGAGAGAATGGAACTGTGAATGTTAGTTTTTTTAGTTTCAATTATTTCTCTTTGTTTGAAGATATGCAAGGTGTGCATTGAGCTAGAGGGGAACGTCAGGAGATCGAGATGAATTTATCTATAAGAAATTACTTTGATCTAAGTTATCGAAATCCCTTAGACGTAAGAAGTGCGCGAGAAATTGAAGTCTGTACAAGACAAAACTCAAAAGGAATAACACTTCAGGTAAGTGTTAGCGAGATCCAAGGATCCCATTTCCCAGAAGGAGCAAAGGGTGAAACCTTCGAAGACTTAGAAAATATTCTAAGTCTGAAAGATCAAAGCTGAGGAGAGTTGGCACCAAGATATTTGGACAGGACTAGTCGAGAACCTGAACGGACGATGGAGAGATTTCGAGGAGGAAGTGTCGATAGCCACAAGTCGTTGGATCAAGTGAAGATGCGAGGAGGGTAATGGTGAGATTATTTCATCTCTCAAAGCTCAGGAGGGATAGGAGCCATTTATCCTACGTAGATCTGGACCATTGGTCCATTTCGTGATATTAGGTATCGCGAGTTGGGAGGACAGAGGTCCTTGAGTTCTGAAATCTCGATACACAAAATCCCAACAAGATCCAAGCCGCCAGATCGTGGAAAAATCAATACCATTAGATTGGGGCTCCGAAATATCGACATTTTGGAGATTGGGAGGACAAGTGAGGGAATTTCATGAAGTACGAAGTCGTGAAACATGAAACACTGACGTGATCGTAATCATCGGTCAAGGGAAGATTTGGACCGTAGATCCCAGACCACCGCAATTTAGGCTTTTGGGACCTGGAGGAGTTGGATGTGTTGCATCGCAAAGTCTCGACACTGTGAATCACGACGTGCCTTTTGTATACATCTTGTGGTCATGAGGGTGTGGTGACACGAGAAGAGGAATGGGAGGCGCTAACCTCCGTTATCCCTCATCGGGATTTCGGGACTTGGAGGAGACGAGGAGTTGTTGCACCGGAAACCCTGAAGTCATGAAATGCGACGCACCTTTTGGGCCAAGACCATGGTCATGCCTACGGTCACGTGGAGTGGAGGCTTGCACCTAGTGCTGGTTTGCACAGGAAAAACACAAACAAGGACCTGTGGATTTGGTGTTAAAGGTTCCAATTCGGAATCAGGAGAGCCACTTCGGCTCCTGAGTTGAAGATCCTGACCAGGAGGTCGTGTATCCCTAAGGAGGGATAGGGGGTCTGCGTCAGGTGGTATCAGAGCATAAGTTATTTGTATGTAGACTTCAGGTGAAAGATAAAGAGAAGAGGATGAGACAGAGAACTTGAAGTTGTACTCTGTGTGTGACATATAGTCAACACAATGCTACCAAGGAGATGAGGAGAGGCACCTTTAGCCAACCGTACTGTAGAGAGGGAGATGTGAGAGCTTCGTGAAAGATTGGAAGCAGTGGAGGTAGTGCAAAGGAGAGCACTTGACACTGGAGACGTCAACGATGCAAAAAGGGAATATGCAGTGTGCAAGAATGTCGTCGAGGAAGTTGTAGGAGAGGATGTTGCCAAAGAATGCTTGTTAAGAGTAGTTTCTAGATTGGGAGGCAGAGCTAATATAGAGGTCCCCATGTATGAGGGAAATCTATATGTTGAATAATCGTTGGATTAGATAAGATCCATGGACAGACACATCGACTATGAAGATGTCGATGAAGAGAGAAAGGTGAAACAAGTGGTCACTAGACTAAAGGGACATGCAACACTATGGTGGGACGAACTGTAGGCTGAGAGGAGAAGTAAAGGAAAACAAAGGATAAAGAGTTGGGACACAATGGTAGCCAAGTTGAAGGCTAAGTTCATGCCCAAAGATTATCAAATAAATCTGTTCAAGAAGATGCAGAACCTGAGACAGAAAGGGATGACAATTAAGGAGTACACCAAGGAGTTCTATTGAGTGAACATCAGAATTGGACAGAGGGAAAGAGATGAAGAAAAAGTTGCCAGATATATAAATGGATTGAGATATGAAATCCAGGATGATCTCAACATTATGTCAGTCAGGACCATGGAGGATTCTTATTAGTTTGTGTTGAAGGAAGAGGAGAAGCTGGCTAGAAAAAAAAACCAGTGAGGAAGAGGTAAAATCTGGGTCCCAAGAAAAAGAAAGGGATTTAACCATGAAAGAACACATCAATCTAAGGACAAGGCTGAGAAACCACACAGTCACTCAGAAAGAGGAGAAAGTTCCCGAGAAATATAGGTTGGTGGAAGAAACTCTTCTCGAGGAAGAGGCAGAAGCGGAATAAGATGTTATGTCTGTGGAAAGACATGACACATGTCTTGGGAATGTCCTGAGAAGAAGAAATAAGTAGGATGAGAAGCTCACATTTCAGAAGCATAGAGAAGAGATGTTGAAGCAGAAGGAGTAGAGGATGGAGCATCCATGATGTTGAGAAAAATTCTCTTAAAACCAGAGGCAAAAATTGAATAGCCAGTGCAGAGAAACAGTCTCTTCAAGAATACTTGCAAGACTAAGGACAAAGTATGCAAGGTGATCATTGATAGTGGGAGCAGTGACAACCTAGTATCCATAGATATGGTGGAGAAATTGGAGCTGAAGACAACTGCACACCCAAATCCATACAAGGTCTCATGGTTGCAAAAAGGACACCAGATAATGATTACTAAACAATGCCTGGTTGAAATTAATATAGGAGGTTATAAAGATGAAATCCTATGTGATGTAATTCCCATGGACGTATGCCACATTCTTTTGGGAAGACCATGGAAGTTTGATAGAAACGTCATTCATGATGGGAGGAAAAACACATATACATTGGAGAAGAATGGTAGGACACACATGTTGCTGCCAATAGAGGAGAAGAAAGTGAAAGAGGAAGCCATCACAAGCATACTTCTCATGAGTGGGAAGGAACTTCTGAAAGAAGTCAAGGAAGAACAAGAGGCATATTTCATTGTGGTGAGGAATCCTAGAGTTATCCTTATGAGTACATCGATGGATGATTTTCCTGAAGAAGTTTAGGAATTGTTGGATAATTTCACTAATATAGTGGTGGATGAAATTCCAAACTCATTGCCAACCATCGGGAGTATTAGTCATCATATCGACTTGATAACAGGATCAAGTCTGCCAAACAAAGCAACATATAGATTAACACCTCGAGAGAATGAGGAGGTGAAGAGCCAAGTCCAAGAGTTGCTAGACAAGGGTTTGGTTAGAGAGAGCTTGAGTCCATGCGCAGTACCAATTGTGTTGAGTCCAAAGAAGGATGGAGGATGGAGAATGTGTACAGAATCAAGAGCCATTAACAAGCTCACCATCAGGTATAGATTTCCTCTACCGAGAATGGATGATTTAATGGACTATTTAAGTGGAGAAAATTTCTTTTCAAAAATAGATTTGAAAAGTGGATATCAGCAGATCAGGATGAGAGAAGGTGATGACTAGAAAATAGCCTTTAAGACAAATGAAGGTTTATATGAGTGGCTTGTTATGCCATTTGGCTTAACAAATGCCCTGAGTAATTTTATGAGACTGATGAACGAAATTCTGAAGGATTTCATTGGAAAATTTGTAGTTGTATATATGGATGATATACTAATCTTTAGCAGGACTAAAAAGGAGCATTTGAGGCACCTGACACTAGTCATGAGGAGGCTACAATAGTTGAAGTTGTTGATAAATTTGAAGAAGTCCTTTTTTATGAAGACATAAGTCATTTACTTGGGTTTTATGATCTCTTCGAATGAATTGAAGATGGATCCATAGAAGGTGAAAGCAATCAAAGAATGGTCGTCACCGAGGAGTATGTTCAAGGTAAGGAGCTTCCATGGATTAACAAGCTTCTATAGGAAGTTCATCAGAGACTTCAGTGGAATTTGTGCATCAATGATGGATACAGTGAAAAAGAAGCACAAGTCTTTCAAATGGATAGAGGAGGCCAAAAATATCTTCAATATACTGAAGGAGAAAATAACAGAACGACCAATTCTGGTCTTGCTGAATTTTGAGAAGACATTTCAGGTGAGATGTGATGCAAGTGGAGTTGCAACAGGAGCAGGTTTGAGTCAGGATAATAGACCTATTGCCTATTTCAGTGAGAAGTTGAATGAGACCAAGAGGAAATACTCCACGTATGACAAAGAGTTTTATGCAATAATTCAAGCCTTGAAGAAATGGAGACATTATCTTGTCCCACAAGAGTTTGTCTTGTATAGCGATAACCAAGCTTTACAATTCATAACCAGATAGGAAAAATTGCATCAGAGGCATGCAAAATGGGTTGAATTCATGCAAAATTTTACTTTTGTCATAAAACATATTGTTGGGAATGCTAACAAGGTTGTTGATGCATTAAGCAGGAGATGTTTAATTCTGCAGGAATTCCAGGTGAAGACCTTGGGGTTTGAACACCTTAAGGATATGTATAGTGATGACATAGACTTCAAGGAATCATATGAAGCATGTACAAACCCTGTGTTGAGAGATAGAATTCAGTGGACAAAGTACATGATTTAGGAAGGACTATTGTTCAGAGGAAATCAGTTGTGGATACCAAAATGCTCAATGAGGGATAATCTTTTGAAGGAGAAGCATAGTAGAGGATTGGTTGGAAATTTCGGCCATGATAAACGTTTTCACAGTTGAGCAGTTCATGCTATTGGCTAGGTATGAGAACATAAGTGGAAAAATTTGTGAACATATGTAGAATCTACCAACATGCAAAAGAAAAGAGATAGAACACTGGATTGTACCAACCATTGCCAATACCAGAGTAAGCATGGATTTTGTGTTGGGGTTGCCAAGAACAAAAAGGGGATTTGATTCCATGTTTGTGGTAGTGGATAGGTTTTCAAATATGGAACATTTCATCCCATGCCAGAAAACCAGTGATGCAACACATGTTGAAAATTTGTTTTTCAAAGAAGTTGTGAGACTTCACGACCTACCCGAAAGCATTGTCTCAGACAGAGACACAAAATTTGTTGGTAATTTTTGGAGAACACTGTGGAAGAAGTTGGGGATAGATTTGTCCTTCATCTCATCTTATCACCCTCAGATAGATGGGCGGACTGAGGTGGTAAACAAAAGTTTGGGGAACTTGTTGAGGAGTTTGGTCACTGAGCACCATAATCAGTGGGATCAGATTCCGCCACAAGTAGAATTTGCATACAATGACTCACCAAAGATGAGAACTGGAAAGAGCCCATTCCAAATACTATATGGAATGCAACCAAGGGGAGTATCTGAGTTGAGATCTTGGGATAGGGTGAGATCAGAAGTGTTGGAGAAAAAAATTTTGTTGCTGAAATGTAGAAACTCCATAGCCAGATCAGAGAATAGTTGCAGAGATCTAACTAGAAATACAAGCACAGAGCTGATAAACATCCCAGGGAACTTCAATTTGAAGTAGGGGATCAGGCTTTGGCACATCTCAGAAAGGAAAGGTTCCCTAGAGGAACATACAAGAAGTTGAAGATGAAAAAGATAGGACCATGTAATATCTTGAGGAAGTTTGATGCAAATGCCTATGAGATTGAGATGCCAGATGGTGTGGGCATATCACCCATATTTAATGTTTCAGACCTATATCCTTATAGGAAATATGACAAAGAGGGATCAGAAGAGCAAGAAAATATTCAGTGGGAGAAACAAATGCCCGCGGCAGAAAAACCATAGATGGGGAAAATTGTTGATCAAAGGATTGGCAAGAAGACTAGAAGAAAGACCTATTTAGGAGCATTGTTGGCAAGCGCACAGAGGCAGGACCACTCAACATGTGGGAGTTCTTCCAGAACCTCAACACTGGTAGTCCAGTAGGTTTTTCGAGGCACGCCTGAACTCAGCATTGTAAAACCTTTGAGACAAGCTTGAACGTTGGCTCTGGATTGAGACTGGTCTAAGATAGCCAGTAGATTAAGTTTAGAGTAGATAAGTAGGCAAGGGAAAACTCTAAAAATACCTCTGAGTTAAATAGAGGTTTTGTATGCCCAGATAGGGTTAGCTGCAATATAGAGGAAAAGTAGTCGTAAGAGAACTGTGAGTTGGCAAGAGATTTCTGTTTTTAGTTATTGTAAATTGAATGTATTTTGTAGCCATTTTGGCACTTGTGAATATAACAGAGGAAAAATTGATCCAAATGCATGGTGCGTGAACAATGTTTGCAATTTTCCTGTCATTCTGTTTTTATGAACAAGTGGATGAATCTCAATAGGAGAGAATGGAACTGTGAATGTTAGTTTTTTCAGTTTCAATTGTTTCTCTTCGTTTGAAGCTCTACAAGGTGTGCATTGAGCCAAAGGGGAACGTTAGGAGATCAAGATGAATTTATCTGTAAGAAAACCCTTTGATCTGAGTTATCGAAATCCCTTAGACACAAGGATTGCGTGGGAAATCAAAGTCTGTACAAGACAAAACTTAGAAGGAATAACACTTCAGGTAAGTGTTAGCGAGATCCAAAAATACCATTTCCTAGGAGGAGCGAAGGGTGAAACCTTCTGAGACTTAGAAAATCTTCTAAGTCTGAAAGATCAAAGCTTAGGAGAGTTGGCGCCAAGATATTTGGCCAGGACTAGTCGAGAACCTGAACTGACAGTGCAGAGCCTTCGAGGAGGAAGTGTCGATCGCCGCAAGCCGTTGGATCAAGTGAAGATGCGAGGAGGGTAACAACGAGAGTCTTTCAGCTCTCAAATCTCAAGAGCAATAGGAGTTGCCGATCCCAGGTAGATCTAGACCATTGGTCCATTTCGTGATATCGGGTATTACGAGTTGGGAGGACAGAGGTCCTTGAGTTCCAAAATCTTGATACACGAAATCCTGATGAGATCCAAGCCGTCAGATCGTGGGAAAATCAGAACTGTCAGATTAGGGCTCTGAAATATTAGCATTTCGGATATTGGGAGGACGAGTGAGCAAACTTCGTGAAGAACGAAGTCACGAAACGCGAAACGCCAACTTGATCGTAGCCGTCGGTCAAGGGAAGATTTGCACCGTAGATCCCAGACCACCGCAATTTCGACTTTCGGGACTTGGAGGAGTTGGACGCCTTGCATCACAAAGTCCCGACATTGCAAATCACGATGCACCTTTGTGATACAACCTATGGTCATGAGGGTGTGGTCACACAAGCAGAGGAATGGGACGAGCTAACCTTCGTTAGACCTCATCAAGGTTTCGGGACTTGGAGGAGACGAGGATTTGTTGCACCAGAAACTCTGAAATCGTGAAATGCGATGCACCTTTTGGGCCAAGCCCGTGGTCGTGCCTGCAGTCACGTGGAGTGGAGGCTCGCACCTAGTGTTGGTTTGCACGGGAAAAACACAGACAAGGACCAGTGGATTTGGTGTTAAAGGTTCCAATTTGGAATTAGGAGAGTCACTTCAGCTCCTGAGTTGAAGATCCTGACCGGGAGGTCGCGCAACCCTAAGGAGGGATAGGGGGTCTGCGTCACATAGTCGACCCTTTCCTGTCCACGATATATTTCCTTGAGAAGGACTTACACACAGAACAAAATTGATGCTCTATAGTAAACCACTCAAGAGATTAAGCCCGAACAGTAGAGTATTCTTCCTTCTGCATCGTTTGGCCGAAGTTATTCCATTCTACTTTGATAAACTGTATGTAGCCTTGGAGAAGCTCGATATATCCAAAAGATTTGACACGGCTCTTGCTATGAAGCTTAATTTAAAAGGGTGTGAAGGTCCTGCAAATAGTGGGGAGAGCAGATATTGTGTGACATCAATGGAATCCATGATTGATTACACCACATCTACACTGGGGACCAGTCGTTTGAATGTGTTAGAGACGAATGTACAATATACTATCACTAGGATTTCATTCCAAATCAAATCCAATTCAAAGCCTGTGGTTTGTCACAGTGAGATATATGCATATGATGTCTACTAGTGCCATGAATCTCAACACATCACCACCGCACGGGTGTCCCTTAAGGGAGAAGATGGTAGTAGTGGAGAGGGAGTCGCAGTGTGTTCTTAATCATTAGACCCACTCAACTATTAAATGCATGATTTGAATTTTTTGTTATTTACAAGATATTTATAATGTACATGTGTCATTGAAATCATATAAGGAGGAACACTAATTTACATATAAAAAAGATTAATTAAAAATAAAAATAAAATAAAATAATCCAATCCTCCGCCAAAATCTAGGGATGAGAGAGAAATAATGTTAAAACTTGTTCATAACGGATTTATCATTTACAAATTAATATAATATATATATATCGGAAAGTGTAAAGTAAATATAATTCAATATATAGATATATATATTGAATTACATAGCAGTAATGCTAACACTTCATCCATGACTGAATTTGTCACTTGTTTATATAAATACAATTTCACATAAATATATACATTGGAAAATTTAAGTAACGATTCTCAACAGACCATCAAACGGCCACATCCAAGAACGCATGGAAGTTCATAATAAATAATGATTGATAGTCAGAATAAAAGGATCAAATAAAATGCCTTCAGTTAGTAATTATGACATAAATAGGTTAAGGCTCGTGGAAATTTATCATTTATTGACTACAGTTTGGTGTATAAATAACGGCTGATAATTAATTGAAAACTCTTATAGATCTTGGTTAGGTAATATATCGCCCTTTAAACAACTCATAGTTATTATTGTATATACTTATTAAACAAGATTACTAGATTAAAGTTCTTTTATCAGATATTCCTGAATCCCTTAAGATTTCGTAAATCAGAACGATTTCATTATTGTAGAATTTGAATTTACAGTAGATCTCTACAACAGAGCTAAACATTCTTACATCCTAAAAGAACATTTACATCTTAGGAATTCAATCTAACATTCTTCAAGTTCTACCATTATTTGATAATTACATAATGGAACGTAGATTCTAGATATCACTTTAGTTTATTATTGCTTGCCTTCTATAAGATTTTCTTGCACTTAAATTATAGACATAAATTTTTAGAAGAAGATATTTGATCAATAATTAAATTAGATCTCACTACGGAGGTTCCATAATAATGCATTTTAAGAGAAAACAAAATTCATATAAATTGATTATATTAAATTCCCTGCAACTTAAATCTAAATATTACATTTCTCAATATATGCATTTTAAGAGAAAACAAATCTCATATAGAATGATTATATTAAAGTTCTTGCAACTTAAATCTAAATATTACATTTCTCAATATACATAAAATTTGCTCCAATAATTTAATTACATGACTTGCCTTGTTTGGATTTAAGGTAAAACAGTTACATAAAAATTTCTTCTTCAAAATTACCATTACGGGACGAAATGAAGATTGGAGTTGTGTCATTTGATGGGACTTCATTGGCATCTACTGCCAACATTGTGTCTCCTTCATTGGGCCTACATCAATCATTGTCGAACTTGTCGATCAACCACCGGATGCCTCCAAGCCAATGCCAAGGGTACTCTTCTTCCCCAATTCCCCCTCAAGCCGCAACGAAGCTGTATAGAACCAACTCTAACTCTAGCATTGGTGTGCCCGCTAGAAGCGTGAGGTTCACACCTCTAATGCTACACCAAGTCCAACTCGAAATTAGAATACATTTCTCAATATAGATAAAATTCACTCAAATAATTTAATTACATGACTTTCCTTGTTTGGATTAAGGTAAAACAATTACATAAAAATTTCTTCTTGAGAATTACCATTATTTGACAAAATAAATATTGGAGTTGTGTCGTTTGATGGGACTTCACATGCATCTACTACCAAAATTATGTCACCTTCGTTGAGCCTATATCAATCCTTGCCGAACTTGTTGATCGATTGAAGGACTCACCGGATTCCTCCCAACCAATGCCAAGGGTATTCTTTTTCCCCAATGGCCCTCCGAGCCGCAACGAAGTTGTATAGGACCAACTCTAAATCTAGCATCGGTGTACTCTCTCACAAGCTTGAGGTTTCCACCTCTAATGCTACACTAGGTCCAACTCACAATTAGAATACTCACAAGTCAAAGGGGTTGTTATCAGGACCATCCAAGAATAGGGAAAATTTGTGATCCTTTCTCTTGTCCCAAGACCTTTATTTTATAACTCCCCTCCATGCTCATGAAATTATCACTTAAAAATATAAATAAATTATTTCCCTCTTCTATTTTCTTACTTTCCTAAAATTACCGTTGGATGTTACTTAGCTTTTGTTCATGATTCCCCATCTTTTATTGACTTCTTGCTTTTCTCCTAGATGTTTCCCAGTTTTTTTTGTTTCTTAGATTTCCCTCCAGATGTTCACTGCTTTTCTTGTCTCTTACATTTTCCTCTATATGTTTCCATACTTTTCTTGTCTCTTATATTTTCTCCTGAATGTTTCCCATCTTTTCTTATTTCTTATATTTTCTCCTCCACTTTCCATTTCGTTAGATTCCTCTTCTATTTGAATTTCCCCATTAATTGAACTTCTAAATTAAAACATGCAAAATTTGGACTCAAGCTCATTTCCTAGATGTATTAAATTTTTAATTTCACTTTCAATCATATTACTATTTATTTACATATTGACTCTTTTAATAAATCTTTACTCTTTTTCTAAGGCATGATTGTAATTTAGTATTTTAGTAAATGTCAATCACTGAGGACTTTTACATGTACCATGCCCTTAGATAAATTTCACTTTTACATTTAGTTAGTCATCTCAGCTTTTATGAGAATGCTAAGGGTACAATGCACTCCCTCCCCTTCAGGACATACTTGCATACTCCAAGGGTGTCATGCATCATGCTCTTCAAGCATTCAAATTTGAGCATTGGGAAAGTGACGCAACTTGTAGATACCTTATCAACTATGTCGTTGCCTCTAATTGCTAGACTACTGGACCTTGAGGAATAAGGCCTCCACCTTATTGGGCATCCCTTAGTTTACCTCGTGAGTGATCGAGTGTAACATCTCGCACTATTGAGAACACTATTATTGACTTATTATTTGAGGACACTTGTGTGCAAGTGATCTGGATATGGTACATTGTGATTTCATTCAAATTATGCGTTATATATGATGATGTTGAGGTGTTATGGCTTATTGATTAGATTGATGTATATATGTATCGAAAAATGCTTTTGATGAGTCGTCTTGAGTGTGCAGGACACATGACAGGTAAAGGGTGTTGATGGCATCGATGGATTCACTTGGACTCCATATTGAGTCAGGGAGTGGATTGTATTTATTGAGTATTTCATTTTACGCACATGTGATATATGATTGATTATAGTATGATTTATGTATATGGAATTATTGACAGTGTTTTTGTCAGTGGATGTAGGCTTGACGATGCTTTCTAATCCAACTCACATAAGGAGTAGAGGGGCCATGCACAAAAACCAGACATTGAGGGAGAGGTGTGGCAGCATCCCTGTCACAACCTACTAGCACTCCCACCGTAGTATGAACTATAGGTTAATGATTACCTAGTTCAAAAGTTCCACGATGTCGTGAGGGTAGACTAAGACAGTCTCTCACGAATATTTCTAAGGAGAACGCAATAAGGCAGAGTCATTATTACCTAGAATCCCTTAGTCTCTCACAAGGTCGACTGGGTGGAGTGTTGACTCCAAGGGTCAAACAACTTCCAAAAAAATTCTAAGGCGAGTGACACTCTTGGAGCACAGAGGTGCGTCTTGAAGGGCACGTCGTGTAATTTAAAACTTCAAGTCAATAAATATAGGTGGCTTAGAAAACATTGAAAGAATTAGTGTTAGCCTCATAATCCTAAAGTTCTATATTCTAAGTATTTTCTAGTTTAAATATTTTTAGAAATCAGTTTATTTTAGTTTGTTAGGATAAGGATACCTAGATTCTATGTAAAGGACACATGTGATTAAATTATTGGTTGTCCTCCTAGATTTTAGTTTGGATTTGAGCTATATAAACAAGATCCTTCTTCAAGTGAGGTGAAGTAGATTATGAGTCCTCACTTCTGCTTGTAATTACATTTTTCCTTATTAATAAAATTACGTGTTTGAGGACACTTTGTCAACAAGGTATCAGAGCCATGGTGAAATGGTGATGGAAGGATTGGTGATGGATTGAGGAAGCAAATAAGTCTCCACAACATCATCATGTATCTCTTCAAATTCAAGGACAAAGATACCGAGGTATTTCTGTTATTAATTCAATAAGGAAAACGTTATTTTGATTACAACAGTTTGTGTTTTGAAAATTTTCATAAGATAAATCATTATTTTCAGCGATTGAAAAAGTTGTGTATCATATCTATTCTCTATTTGTTGTCATTGGAGATTTATTTATGGTCATATCTACTTTATTTAACAAGTGATCAGTTGTAATCCAAGTAGAGTGCTCATTTTTTTTTCATATAAATTGTGTCAGATCTTAAAGATCCACTGTTATTTACTATTGAGAGCTCATATTGTAAAAATTGTTTCAGATCCATTTATAAATCTAGCAATTTGAAGCTAAGAGATGTAGATTCTAAAAATTTTTAAGCTTTTGTCATCATTTGCTATTACAAATATGCATAACATTGAAATTCCAATAACAATGATTGAATTCCTACGATCAAATCGATCAGATCCATGTTATATATTCCAGATCTAGTTTGGTTTGAAAAACTCCACCAGTTGTAATAAAGTTGATTAGCATATTCCTCATAAAAGTGTGAAATACTAGCGATATTCAATGTCGAATGATGTGTAGCAAAAACGAGATGGAAGTTCGCATTGATATTATAATACCTTGACTGAAATTTTTGGAACTTCGACCTGCAATACAACAATCGATTTTCAACAACACAATGATCCACCCTTCAGACAACAATCTCAAGTGATCCCTCATGCAATCTCAGATAGTGAATGGAGGAATAGTCAACATCAGGGTTTCGATAGTCTCAAAGTTTTCCTAACAATTGTCTTCCTTCTCCTGTTCTTCATGGGTGACCAGATCTCAACGATTGAAGATTCATCTACAATAGTCTGCCTCAGATCCACGCCTAAGATATCGATTGAATCCTCCAAGTAATGGATATTTTCACTAGAATATAGATATGTAGTCTGCAATCCATTCAATTTAATGAGATTTGATCCTGTTACCTCTAAATTCACTGCACCTCACATGGCCACGCGTGAGCTAAAAAGTAAGTAATTGATTTGTGCCTCGTTCTTGATGCCTCCACGTATTGATCATATTGATCAACAGACCAAGTTTATTTTGGAAAGATAGTTGGAACACACATATTGCTGAGCGGGAGCTTAGAAAAACCACCAACAAAAGGAGGTAAAAGGAAAATAGCGATATTCAGTTGAAGAATTGA
The DNA here is from genome assembly GCA_009831015.1 of Picea engelmannii. NCBI lineage: Eukaryota > Viridiplantae > Streptophyta > Pinopsida > Pinales > Pinaceae > Picea > Picea engelmannii. The sequence continues at coordinate 372,838 of ML777780.1, forward strand.
CCCAGAATGCACTAAACTACTTCCACAAGATTGGCTCCATGGATTTTCTTGAAATTGACTCAAAATCCGCTTGAAATTCACCGACTGTTCATTGGATATGGCTTCAAATGTGAGTTTAAGTGGCTTGTTTTAAAAATCATAAGTATTTCATTCATATGTAATTAAAGATGATATGCATATAAAAAAAAAATTTGCACAACTTTTTGAAATCACATTTAAGTCACATAAGTGATCAGAGTTTTAAAAATTAAAGTAATATTTTTTCATTTCAAAAAGGTCTATATTGTATTTATATTGTATTTGAAATGAAACTTTACTTTAAGTGTAAAAAAAAATTGGAGTGATGATTTAGAGAAGTTTCACTTTGGGTTATTAATTTCTTTAGTTTAAGTGGGGATTTTTGTATGAAATAGATTTGAGTTCTAATTTTTTGGGTTACTGAAGGTTTTAGTTCAAGGAGGCACATTTTACTATTTATAAAAGACTAAGTCTTGTAAAAGGATCAAATTTCGAAAGTTTTGATTGTAACCTTAAAGTTAAGAGATTGAGAAGAGTGCAATGCAATACTCTCTTAAAATATTTTTTCAATAAGATTTTTAAAGGGTCTAGCCCAAGCCCTTAAAAGTGTTCTTTTTGCGTGGGGTGTGTACTATTTCATTTTGGTGCCTTGTGTCTTTTTTTCATGGTGTTTTGAGCCTGATTCAACGTGGTGGTGTTATCATTAATTTTCAATTGTGCAATAAGGAAATATACCATCATGTCTAAATTAATCAATCTATTCACTGAATTAGATAAGTTAGATGAACCCAAGAATTACAAATCTTGGAGTCGGAACATGCAAAACCCTTTGATTTATAATGAATTATGGCGTGATATTTGTAATGGTGAAACTGCTCCAATCAAGCCAACCAACGCTACTTCGTTCGCAAAATGGAAATTAAAAGATGAAAAAACACTTGCTTTGTTTTTCTCTTCTGTAACTGAACACATGTTTGTACACATTGGGAATTCCAAAGATGCATGGTCTGCTTGGAATCAATTCAAGAAGACTTTTGATACTCCTGTTGCATCCCAAAGAGTTGATCTAAAAATGAAATTTCTTAAAAAAAGATTAGTTGATAATGGTGATGTATTACAATACATTTCAAGGATTAAGAACATTCATCAGGAAATCATCAAGGGCGGTTTTCCTAAACTTGAAGATAGTTTTTTGGTCTCCATTGTGATAAATGGCTTGCCTCAATATTATAAGCATTTTCTTGAGACTTTGCAAATAACTGATAAGTTATCAATTGTGACCTTTGATTCACTTAGTGAATTATTGGCTCAACATATTAACTCGTTTGGAAAAAAAATCATAAGGAGAAGATGTTCTTTTCACTAAAGAGGAAATTTCTAAAGGAAGAGGTAAACAAAATTTTGGAAATTTTCGGAATCAGTCTTCTAATCGAGGCCATGGAAGAAGTCATGGTCAAGGTAGAGGTCATAGCAATTTTAATCAACAAAATTTTCAAAGTAATCCTCCCAATAATAATGCACAATCAGGATTAGGCAGGAATTTCAGTCAAGTGAGATGTAAGAGATGTTTAAGGATGGGACATTATGCATTAAATTTCCTAACAAGCAATGATCAATTGCGAAAGTTTAAGCAGACATCAAATTCAAATTCTCAACCATCAACTCGATATGCAGAGGATCAAGATTACCAATATGATCAATATGAATATGTTTTTACAATAGTTCGGCAAGAAGATTTTGTAGCACTAGTTATTTCCAAAAATCTTTTGAGGTATTCATTTGAAAATGATTGGATATTCGACACATGAGATACTCAACATATGACTTATCCTAGAGATTATTTTTGGAATTATCAATATGTTAAAATAAATCACATCTATTTGGTTGATGATACAACTCATATAACTCAAGGAAAAGGTTCAATGAAAGTCTTTCTCCCTGGAATCAATGAAAAATGGATTTCAAATATTTTGCATGTACCAAGTTTTAAGAAAAAATTGTTATCCTTAATCACAATCTGACAAGTTGGACATCAAATCATCATGCAAAATGGTTTGGTCAAGATTAACTCAGAGAAGGACAACTTGAAAACAATAATGACAGAATATGAATATGGGAAATTATTAAGAATGAAGGGCAAAGTCATCCCAAGAAAGCATGATTTTGCAGCAATAATGAATTCTGAAATGTCTTCATTCAAATTATGGCATTTTCGATTTGGTTACTTAAACTTTGATAGTCTCTTGAAACTTAAGTCCAAAGATTTGGTAAAGGGTTTTCCAAATTTCAAGAGAGAAAATTCTAAGTGTGATGCTTGTATTTTTGGCAAGCAAAAGCAAGAATATTTTCCAACTAGCTCATGGCGAGAAACAAAGTATTTAGAGTTGATTCATAGTGATATATGTGGTCCAATGGAATCTTATTTCAGTGGATGTCCATACTTTATATTGTTTATTGATTACTACACTGGAATGACATGGGTGTACTTTTTAAAGGCAAAGTCTGAAGCATTTGAAAAGTTCACAAATTTTCAACACATGGTTGAAAATGAAACTAAAGAAAATGTTGCAACTTTGAGAACAGATAATGGAGGAGAATTCACTTCCACAGTAGGAATTAAGAGGAAACTAAAAAATTCTTATAATCCACAACAGAATGGATTTAATGAAAGGATGAACAGAACTCTCATGGGCATGCCAATATCTATGATGCAGTTTAAAGGGTTGAGCACAAAATATTGGTCTGAAGCATTCCATATTGTAGCTTATCTCATAAATCAATCACCTACATCAACTTTAGATGGAAAAAAACCTTATGAATATTGGTATGGTTTTAAACCCGAGGTAAATCATCTTAGGGTTTTTGGCTCAACATTTTATGCTTTAGTTCTTAAGGAAAAGACGACTAAATTAAAAAATAAAAGTATGAAGTGTATCTTCATTGGATACTCTAATGAAAAGAAAGGGTATTGGTTGCTTTCAGATGGAAAATTCATTGTCAGTAGAGATGTAATTTTTTATTAAACTAGAAGTAAAATTTTTGATGAGATTAATCATCTCCTTAGTCGTTTAGAGAAGAAAAACACCAAGGGTAAAGCTAAGTTGAACAAGTCAAAGAAAACATTTCGGTTTGAAAAAGATTTTGTTTCTTTAGAAGACATATCTTCATAAAAAATTACTTCTGATTCATCTAATAATGAAATTGCAAAAGACTCTTATGATACTAAAACTTCAAAAGAATCTTCTCCAACCTCAGATACTTCAGATGAAAGAAGAGTCTCAATTTTTAAAAATCCTCTTTTTAATAATAATAATGGTGATCCAGATCCACAATCCCCTCAACATAAGAGACCAAAGTGGGCCGAAAAGCTTCTCAAAGATGGTCATTCAGATGAAATTAACAAAACAAGAACTAGGGGATCTTCAAGATTAGAAGCTAATTTTGCACATTCTTCCACTGAACCTGCTACTTTCGCTGAAGAAATTGGACATAAAGAATGGAAGGAAGCAATGATTAATGAATATGATTCAGTACTTGCAAATGTGACTTGGAACTCAATTGATTGTCCACATGATGTTAAGCCCATCTATTTTAAATGGGTTTATCAAGTAAAGTACAATCCCAATGGTAAAATTGACAAGTAAAAAGAAAGACTTATTGCTAAAGGTTTTTCTCAACAGGAAGGAATTTATTATGGAGAAACTTTTGCACCCACAACTAAATGGAATACTATCAAAATGGTTATCAATTTGGATGCACATAATGGCTGGAAATTACATCAAATGGATGTCAAAAGTTCCTTCCTGAATGGCGATCTAAAAGAAGATATTTTCATGACTCAACCATAAGGGTTTGAATTTGAAGGACAAGAACATAAAGTTTGCAAACTTGTGAAGGATTTATATGGCTTGAAACAAGCTACTCGAGCTTGGTATGCAAAAATGGATGATTACCTACGAAAGGTGGGTTTTCAACGAAGTGAATCAGATGATACATTGTATTTTCGAATGTAAGATAAGCACTTGGTGATACTTGTACTCTATGTTGATGACTTAATCATAACAATAAATAATGAATCTCACATCAAACAAGTTAAGGAAGAACTTAAAGCAGGGTTCAAAATGACTGATTTAGGGACACTTCATTATTATCTTGGACTTGAAGTATCTCAACATCTTAATCAAATATTCCTTAGTCAAACTAAGTATGCCACTGAATTGTTAAAGAAATTTAGCATGGAAGATTGTAAACCTTCTCTTACCCCCATGGAGCAGAAATTGAAACTTTCAAAATTTGAAGGGGGGGAATTAGTAAACAATACAAGGTACAGGAAATGGATTGGAAGTCTCATTTATTTGACAAATACTCGACCAGATTTGTCATATTCAGTCAGTATACTTTCAAGGTTTATGCAGGAACCAAGGGAAAGTCACTGGAATTCAACAAAAAGAGTACTGAGATGCATTCAAGGTACAAACAATTTTGGTCTTTTCTACAAAAGAAACAAAAAATTTACACTTGTTGGGTATTAAGATGTTGATTTTGCAGGTGACATTGATGATAGAACATCCACTTCGGGTTATTTAATGAATATGGGTTCAACACAAGTATCTTGAAATTGCAAAAATAAAAAATCAAACAACAATTGCCAATTCTTTAGCAGAGGCAAAGTACATATCAACTTAGGAAGCAACATGTGAGATTGTATGGCTATGCAGAATTTTACAGGATCTTGGTGAAACTCAGAAATCACCAACTACTTTATTGATCAATAGTCAATCAACAATAAATATGGCCAAGAATCTTGTATTTCATTCAAAGACTAAACATGTTGACACCAAGTACCACTACATCAGATCGCTCATCATCAAGGACATCATCAAGCCTTACTTTTGTCCATCTAAAGATCAAACTTCAGATATTTTTACCAAACCTCTTGGTAGAATAAATTTCACTAAGTTCAAAGATGAACTTGGTATTTGTAAATATGAACTTTCAGATTAAAGGCGGGAATGTTAGCCTCATAATCCTAAAGTTCTATAGTCTAAGTATTTTCTAGTTTAAATATTTTTAGAAATTAGTTTATTCTAGTTTGTTAGGATAAGGACACCTAGATTCTATGTAAAGGACACCTATCATACTCATGTGATTATGTGATTGGTTGTTGATCCGAAAAGATCTTTTATACGACAATGGTTGAGTTATTTTGCATGAGTTATTTTACCATTTAGGAAACTAATGAAAGAGGAAGAATGAAAGAGGAAACATGACAACCATAAAGCAATATACAGATCTGAACATAAGCATGAAGAAAATAAAACTATAAACACCAATGTGATAACGAAGTTCGACAATTTCGACTACGTCTCCGAGCCTTTGTCTCAGTGGGTGAGGCTTTCTTATTTATGTTCTAAGATTTAAATTTACATCATGATAGTTCCAATGGATTACAAAAATGACCTGGTCATGTTCTACCAGATCTCAAGAACCCAAAAAAATGGACGACACCAAAAACAGATGAACGAAGCTCCCAGAAATGGCCCGCAAATATGCACTCCTCAATAGCTTCCCCGCATAAAAATGGCTTTGCCTCTACACTTGTTCAACATTTTTCTGCTCTGAAATTTCATTCATGGCTTCAAGAGCTTATGGTTTATATAGGCCTGAAGTTGGTAACCATCTCCCAACTTCCCCCCAAGATCTAGCCTCAAAAAGGGCCCAAGATCCCTCAATAATGGACTAAATCTCCCAATATCAGGCTAAAATCCATTTAAAAATCATATATTAAAGTAGAAAAACCACTATATGCAAAAACAGGGTGCAACCCCTTTATCTCCAAGCCCCTGGTCACATTGGGTGCCTCGATGTAGCCAAGCGCCAAGGCTTGTGCGCTGGCCCCCTCCTGGAATTCGGCTCCTAGTCACATGTAAGGCCATGTGGCCTTGGGCTACATCTTCCATGCGCTAATATGGTTAAGCCCCCTAGTCGTAGGCCATTGGTTATTCCCCTTGGTCAGTGAGCTAGCCCGACCAACCGGGGCTAACCTCTTATCTTTGCTCCAAACCGTTTTACACCATGTCACATGTAATACTGTCGAAACTGGGGGCTAGGCTCTACCATACCCGCGCCAAACAACATAGAGAGCAAGTCCCATGACATGCTTTTATGGGTGCGCCGAGGACTGGGGCCTAGCCCCAACACTAATCTCCACCGAAACCATTTACATTGCAACATAAATATTAATGGTGCCACTATTGGTTAAGTACTATCATGTAGGCGGGCTGGTAACCTGGCCTATGTGAGGTCTTAGCTGCCTGGGGAGGTCATGGGTTCGACCCCCATGAACCCTCAACAATATTTTAACCAAAGCTGCCAATAAAAGGGTGCCATGTGGCAACCCATGTCTGCCGCACATGGCATCGTACCATACGCCAACAATACTACCATGTGTCAATTCTCAATTTGTCCAACTGTCTACCCAAGTGTCATCCCATTCACCTACCACTGTACCTGCCACGTCTTCCATGTGTCGTACGATTGTATGACCATGCCAGGTCAATCGTACGGACATGCCACATGTCACCCTTGCAGTGGTGACACATGTCACACTTTGATTGGTCCACCTGTACCTATCCACATCAGAATCCACTGTACCTTTCCACATCATCTATACGGTCATACAACCTATACAGTCAGCTACCACGTGGCTTTGTACGGACTGTACAGTCATCATTTTTTTTGCTTGTTTGGAAAAATGAACAGATCGTGATATCTTGTTCATACAATGTTCATTTGATCTTGTTCAAGTTGTGTTATGTTTTTAATGTCGAGGCATACTCACACATCCGTTTTGAAGAGATTCTAAGCACTTTGAGTTTTAGGCTTTTCTGAGCCCGATCTGGCTCCTAGATCCAATTCTGGATCACACCTCCCCACTAAAGACCTTTTGGTCCTCCAAAAGGTTACAAAATGGACCTTACTGATTACATACTCATAAGGAAAAAAAAAAACACTATGTTGTTCAAAATGATGTTATAATAGGTCATCATTTCAACATGTGTGATTACATTAATGGAAGCAAAATACAATGAAGACGTGACATCCACTTCTGGAAAAACATATGGTTGTTTTCTTTCCTTCATCATGTTCCTCTTGCTTCACTGGTAATCCTTCTTCCTTCATGAGTACATGCACAATCCTTTTGTCCTTCTTTGTACGGAGCTCTAGATTAAGCTTCCAACATTTATCCTTTTGATGTCCACCCCGGTTACAATAAGTGTTGTGAGTTTTTGACATCCAGACTTGTTTTCCCTTCTCTTTATTCCATTGTGGAGTTGAGTATTTATGTCGTGTATCCTTCCTGGTCGACATAAAATTCCTGTAAAAAGATTGTCTCTTCCAACACTTGGCAACACAATGCTTGGGTGAATGACAAAAATTACATGGATACATATTCCACAAGTTTCAGATTACATGATTATGATTTTTATAATCAAAAAGAGAATTGAAAAAACCATGATCGTTATACCTTCCATGATTATATTCACTTTTCTTTGGAGATGAATTGCATTCACTGTCACCATAAAGGAGTGATACACCATCACCTTTCATGAATCAATCCTGCAATGATTTAGGCTAGTCATGTGAAGCATCACTTGCTTCCTATGTTTTGGAGCCCATATTCGAGAATGCTCCAATATCCTCTTCACCATATCCCAATCCTAAATAACGAGGTATTTCCAAAACCTCTATGGGATTAATGATACCTTGGCCCTCAATTCCAAGGCCCTTTCCTTCATAACCCATATTGGTTAGAAATCTCAAACCTATACCTCTTGTATGATTTTCAAATGCACCAAAAGAACCATTTTGATGGTAACAATGTGAAAATGATGAATGACCTTCACTGCATACCTCATAGATGTTTTATGAATTTGGTGTAGAAGAAATTCCTTCAATTCCTCTTCTCTTTTGTTGTTCTTTGAAGCTTTCCCCTGAACTGATCTCTTTCATTCCAAGTAGTCTTCATACAACACTTTCACCATATCGGACATGGCAAAGAGAGTTTTTTGCATATCCTTCTCATCTTGAGAAATTCCCTATTTAGATGCCATTTTCTCATCTGAGATGTATTTTTCCCTTGTAAACATGCAAACTCAAATTCCAACCGTCAACTAGCTCTGATACCACTTGATTCGAAAAGATCTTCTATACGACAATGGTTGAGTTATTTTGCATGAGTTATTTTACCATTTAGAAAACTAATGAAAGAGGAAGAATGAAAGAGGAAACATGACAGCCATAAAGAAATATACAGATCTGAACATAACCATGAAGAACAAAAAACCATAAACACCAATGTGATAACAGAGTTCGACAATCTTGCCTACGTCTTCGGGCCTTTGTCTTATTGGGTGAGGCTTTCTTATTTTTGTTTGAAGATTTAAATGTACATCATGATAGTGCCAATGGATTACAATAATGAGTTGTTCGTGTTCTAACAGATCTCAAGAACCCAAAAAAATGGATGGCACCAAAAACGGATGATTGAAGCTCCCATAAATGGCCCGCAATGGTGTGCACCTCAATAGATTCCCTGCATAAAAATGACTTTGCCTCTACATTTGTTCAACATTTATCTTCTCTGAACTTTCCTTCATGGCTTCAAGAGCCTCTAGTTTATATAGGCCTAAAGTTGGTAACCATCTCCCAACTTCCCCCCAATATCTAACCTAAAAAAGGTCCCAAGATCCCTTAATAATGGACTAAATCTCCCAATATCATGCTAAAATCCATTTAAAAATCATATATTAAAGTAGAAAACCCACTATATGCCAAAACAAGGCACAATCCCTTTATCTATGCACCCCTGGTCACATTGGGTGTCTCCATGTGGCCAAGCGCTAAGGCTTGTGCATTGTCCCCCTCCTGTAATTCGGCTCTTGGTCACACGTAAGGCCATGTGGCATCTGGCTACATCCTCCACGTGCTAATCTGGTTAAGCCCCCTAGTTGTAGGTCGTTGGTTATGCCCCTTGGTCGGCAGGCTAGCCCGACCGACCAAGGCTAACCCCTTATCTCTACGCCAAACCGTTATACACCGGGTCACATGTAATATTGTCGAAACTAGGGGCTAGGCTCCACCATACCCGCGCCAAACAACATACAAAGTAGGTCCCATGGTATGGTTTTATGGGTGTGTCGAGGGCTAGGGCCTAGCCCCAGCCCTAATCTCTGTCAAAACCATTTACATTGCAACATAAATATTAATGGTGCCACTATTGGTTAAGTACTACCATGTAGGCGGGTTGGTAACCCAGCCTACGTGAGGTCTTGGCCGCTCGGGGAGGTCGCGGGTTCAATCCCCATGAACCCTCAACAATTTTTTAACTAAAGCTATCAATAAAAGGGTGCCATGTGGCATCCCATGTCTAGGCCACATGGCACCGTACCATATGCCGACAATACTGCCACATGTCAGTGCTCAATTCGTCCAACTGTCTGCTCAGGTGTCAAACCAATCACTTTCCATTGTACCTGCCACGTATGCCATGTGTCGTACGGTTGTATGACCCTACCATGTCAGTCATACAAACGTTCCACATGTCACCCTTGTACTGATGAGATGTGTCACACTCTGATTGATCCACCTATAATTGTCCACGTTAGCATCCATTGTACCTTGCCACATCATCTGTATGGTCATACAACTTGTACAGTCAGCTACCACATGGCACTATGCGTCCTGTACGAACTGTACATTCATCATTTTTTTTACCTATTTGGCAAAATGAACAAATCGCGATATCTTGGTCCTACATCGAGGCCTGTTACGGAGAGATTATGATGGCTTTGATTTTTAGGCCTATGATGTTTGTTTTGAAGAGATTATGATGGCTTTGATTTTTAGGCCTTTCTAAGCCCCATCTGGCTCCTGGATCCAATTTGGAGTCAATTGTTCTCCTATATTTTAGTTTGGAGTTGAGCTATATAAACTAGTTCCTTCTTCAAGTGAGGTGAAGTAGATTATGATTCCTCACTTCTGCTTGTAATTACATTTTTCCTTATTAATAAAATTATGTGTCTGAGGAAGCTTTGTCAACAATTAGACCTTGTTGGATTAACTAATTAAATAAACAATAGATTATTAACTGAAAAGGCTAACAAGATTCAAATGCTAAGTCTAAGAATTGGCCTAAGTTTAAATTTGATTTGGGAACTATCTAAAATATTAAACTGTGGATAAATCTAATACTAGGAAAAAGGTGGTAAAAATCTAAAGATTGGATGAAATGCACATGTGTGCATGAATTTAATAAAAATGAATTTTTAAATAGAAATAAATAATAACTTGAGAGTTTGGGTGTACATAGAATATAATATAGAGTCAAACTACACTAGTCTAACTAGAAGAAGACTTCTACTCCAAATAAGATCTAGTTAGGAGACACTTCTTAAATGAGAATATGGGTAGCAAAGGGACACCTAGGAGTGAAAATAGAAACACATTGAGGATTGTGAGGGAATTTGACCTTTTTAAATAAACTAAAATTGGTAAATACTGGTGTAACTTGGGGAGAATATGATAAGTGTGTGAGTGAATAATCCAAATTAAAATTAACTAAATGTTGTTTATCCGTGCATGAGGACATGTGTCAGGGAAGAAATTGCTATAAAAACAAATAAGGTAGAAGGGAAAAGTCTCTGATTTTCTGAGCATTGTTATGCTGCCAAATTTTTATTGCACTGTGTTTTACTTGTGAGAGGTATGATAACAAGCTTGTAAAAAGAGTGGAAGCTCTTCTTTGCGAGGGCAAGTCTTGGAGCTATTATTGTTGGTTTGTGTGTGTCCCCTTTGTAGCTCGAGGGGATAAGGGGGAAGAAGAGTACCCCTATGATTAGCTGGGAGGTACCATTGAAGTCTCTATGATTAGAAAGTGAAGGAAAGGAAGGAGCATAAGACTTTGAAGGGCATATTCATAACACACCATTCATTGGTCTAGGTATTTTTAATATTCTAAATTTTATTCGTAGCATTAGTGTAGTAGTATGTTAGACTGATAAGGCCACTGTAGAATTTATGGAAGGCATGAATCCCAATTGTTAGAATTGTTGTCAACGAATATTGGTTTAGAGTTTATTTATTTTTAATTACAATTGCAGCCAATTGGATAATAATTACAGTGTTTATATTTTAATTTTTCAATGTAATTATGGACATTTTCCACTCTCTAATTTGGGGTGGCTTGGTATATGTTCTAGATTTGTATTTTATCTATAATTATAGTTTGAATGATTAGAGTTTTTAGTTGATATTATTTAGGAATTTAACAGTGCATTGTTCATTGGTAAACCAAGGAGTTAGCTCTGAAATTTATCAAGAGTTTCTTTGTTGAATTTCATTTTAAGTCCAAATCAATTTCTTTGATGGGATCTTTGTCGAATTGTATTCTAGATCTGAACTCCATATCATAAATTCTTGTTAAACTTGTGACCTTTCGATTCTATTGTATGGTGGATCCCCCTTGAAATTTGTTAATTCTGAACTGACCTCGTGTTTTCTCTATCGAAATTGTTGATAAATTCGAAGTAATTGTAGAGTGGATGTCTGTGTTTATTTTGTAGTTTAAATCCAAAAAATATTCGGGATTGTGGTATGTAATTTAATTTTTTTGGGGAGTTTTTACTTACTTCTAATTCTCGGCACTAGCCCCTTCCACCTCAACAAAGATATGCATGTGACCATGGGATAGAAACTAGTGCTGGCCAAAAGGACGCTATTTGGAGCTCTGGGACTCCAGTGCTCTGGAGTTTTTTCAACTTCAACACTCATGTTCACCCAGAGTGTTTGATCCGGATTATTTTCGACACGAAATGAGAGCAGAGATATAATAAAGAAATGCACAGAGATATTGCATATATTCAACAATATAACATAAATGTATCGGAGATGCAACCATAAACACAGATATACAGTAATACACGATTTCTATTAATCAGAGAAATGTACAGAGACTGTAAAAATACAGAGTGAAAGACTCGCTAGAATGGTGGCAGCTTATCTCTGAGAAGAGTTGTGGCGGCTACTCGCATTCGCAAGAATATGATTACAATGAGGCTTTGAAATCCCTTTTACAATAAACAGGAATGCCAAAAGTCCTAGACATCCAAAAACCTAACACTAGGAGATGAAGAGCCAAAAGTCATGTGGGCCCCGTTTGGGTAAGTGAGTACATCAACTTCCCGGGGTCGTAACGTTTGCATACGATCTCTGTTTTAGCCGTGTGATAGCTCGTTGGAAAGGTATTGTCGAGGAGATTAATTTTGGGGGCTCAATCATGCCTTCGGCTATCATTGAGAACCTCAATCTCGAAAAACCTTCATTTGGACTCTCAAAATGGCCCCGGAAGTTAAAACCTGCTAAAAATAGTAAATTGCCAAAATGGCCAGAAAACTGTTTTGATCCATTTGGAAAAGGTGGGTGGCCACCGATATCCACCTGGATCAATCCTCCATCCTTAGGAAGTAATGGTCTCCATTGCGTTGAGTTCCCGGGGGAGAGGGAAAAGCATTTGTTGAATCTGCATCTTGGTGAGTTGCTTGTCTTGCTGGAGAAGTCATGCTGCTTAGTTTGTGGAAATCTGTCACGAACCTGTGGCTGGAAGGTTTGGACCTTTTTAACTAGTTTGTCTATTTTAAATGACTGTGTGCAGAAGGAATCTTCATGCTTTGCTGCAACGTTGTCGACCTGCTTCTATTGGATAGAAGGTGCTTTGGTCGAAGCTGTGGTGGCTGCATTATCCTTCTGTTCACCCTTTGAACAGATTGTGGAGAAGATGAATTTTGTATTATGAGATACTACGTTGCGGCACTATTTAGGTGGGGCAGTGGTTGGAACTACCTCTGGTATCCTGTAGAGATGACCCCCCAGAGT